>JAQQSW010002590.1:0-14915 GCA_028646575.1 Pseudocheirus occidentalis
CCCCCCCTGCTCCTATCTCGGGACCAGGAAAGCTGTCCTTACCCTCCTGGTTTTGGCTCACATTCTTGGGGAAAAACAAAAGGGTGAAATAGGGTGAAACAAAGTGTGCAATTTAGGAATTACATATAAGGCACAAGTGAGGTTATATGAAAGCATAAGTGAGGTATAGAAAAGCATAAATGAGGTAATAATGGAAGGGAGAGAGAATTTCATAAGTTCAGTGCTTCTCCTCCTCTTCATCCTATTTCTGGAGAGTCTTCACTTGATATCTCCACATTCAGGGATGAACAGCAAAAGGCGTAAAAGTAAAGAAAGGCTGCACGAGCTGAGGAACAACAGAGAGAACAGCAGGCAGCGTGGGCAGACCGGGCCGGAAGAGGGGACTTCCAACCCAGTGGACCAGTGAGGGGTCTGTCGGACCTGCTCAGCATCTCCCAACAGCGAGAAGTGCCCCAAGGAGCGTCAGAAACCCCAAGGAAAAGGAAGAATTCTACACAGAGTCATTCCAGTGGGGAATTAAAAGCCCAACGCGGAGGGTCACGTTGGCGACTGGTCGTGACACTCACGATCCTGCCGATCACGAGAAACAGCCTAATCGGCCTCCCTGCCTCCTTCCCCCCACTTGTCCTTGACACAGCTGCCAGTGACATAGCTACCGCACAGGCCGAACCATGGCACTCCCTGATCACAAGGTTCCAGTGGCTCCTATGGGCTCTGGGATCGAATCCACCCCTCTGCTTGGCATTGAAAGTCAGCCTTCTTGGCCTATCCCCAGCCACCCTTCCTAGGATATCACGCATGGGTCTCCTCTGTGTACTTTCTAATCCAGCCAAAGTATCCTTTGCACAGTGCTTCCTCTCCCACCGTGGCACCTTTACAGAAGCTGTGCCTCCCTCACCTCTATTTCTTAGCATCCCCAGGTGCCTTCAAAGCTCTGTTTAGGGGCCCCCTGCTCCGTATGAACTTGCTGCTTGCATGATGAAGCCCCCATTAGGCTGCTACCTTCTTAGGGCAGGGATTAGCTTTTGCCTCTTTTGTAACCCCAGGGATCACCCCGGGCCTGGCATACAGTAGGTACTTAATAAATAGTGATTGATTGGTAGACCTGATTGTATCTTTAGCACCAGATAAGTGTGTACTGTGTATGCTTCCTGCTTTGTGTTAGCTGGTCTGTATTCAAAGCCTCTGTGGTCATTTCTTACTTTTTCTGTCTTTAATTTATACAGTGAGTGAATAGCATAGCCAAGAAGTCACTTAGATATTTAAAAATGTGAAACTTAATAGTCTCGGCTCAGGTCAAGAGAGTCAGACAGAGGCCCTGGCCATAAGTAAGGCCCACCCTCCATGGAGGCCACGTCCACAAGAATCGTCTTTGGTTTTGTGAGGCAATTGGGATGAAATGGATGGGGTACAGGCTGTGGGAACCCCCTCCAGCTCTCCTTGAATCTTCCCACAATGAAGCATTTACAGAGGCCACAAGCCTTTTATTGTGGCTCAGCCCAAACCTCTGTTACTAGCCTAGCCCTCCTTTGTCCAGCAACCTCCCACCTTTGATCCTCCCAAAATATCTACACCCAAATCTGTTCCACCCTTGAACTGGCCTAGCCCCCATTGTCTGTCGTCTCCAGGTGGCCTCCAGCAACTTCCCACCCTTAATCCCTCATTACTCCAGTCGGACCTCATTGACTCCTCCTGAAGACCCTCCCCAAAGTCCTCCTCTAGACCACCCCTAGATGGTCTAGATCCCACAAAGATCCCACTAAAGATCCCACAATCTTTCCTGGGTATCAGACTCCATCTTGCCTCCAGGAAAGGAGGGAGGCTGGAGAATTATCCAGGGCAGACTCACTCTGCATCAGATGATTCTGGCCCGCTTGTCCAATGCAAGGGTCACAGCTACCCTGGCTCTTTAAGACTCTACTTAATATGACGAATCTTTTAATAAACTTTACTTTGGCTGAGAGAAGGCTTGAGTCAAATTCATTCAGCAGGACCTGGCGTGGTGGTATTTTGGGGTCTCGTCTATCCCTAAACCTAACCTCATCATTCTATGTTACACTGACCTCACAAATGCCCAAGGTCACATGGCTAGTAAGTGTTCTGTGCCCAAGGCCGAATTTGAACTCAGGTCCTCCTGACTCCAGGGCCAGTGAGCTGCCTCACTCACAAGAATTGTACAGGACCGGGAGGCATGGATGAGAGGCAACCTGAACCATGGAAGGGAATAGCCCCAGTAGGGAGTACATGGGCCTGTCAAATGTTGAATTAGTGAATACTGGTATCATAAGCACATAAATTATGTTGTGTTTATGTATGTATATACGTGTAGGGTGTCTATGTTTGAGTGTGCTGTGGGGTGGTATGTGGTGCATTTGTATACATACATATATTGTATAGCGTGTATGAGAGTGTGTATGGTGTATGCACATATGCACACAGTGTGTGTATGTGTGTGGTATGTGTGTGTCGTGAGGGTGTATGGTATATGTACGTGTGTGGTATGTATGTGCGAGGGTGTGTATGTGTGTGTGTGTGTGTGTGTGTGTGTGTGTTCTTTTTGTCATGGCCCCTCTGGTACAAAAGACAACAGGGGGGTTTCCTCTTCTTGCTTGCTCATAAGTCTCACCCAGAATTCTGGGGAAATCTCTGGCCAGCACCGACTGACCGTGACCTGAGAAGCTGATCTCAGAGCCAGGACAGCTGCCAATGGCTTCCCATCCCCCCAGTTTCCTGACTAGTCCAGTCTCAGAGCCAGAACTGCCTGGGTCTCTGACAACTATGAGCTTTGGGGACCCGGGATCTCTGGTGCTCTGGCATCAAAGGCTTTAAGATGCAGAGGAAAGTGCCAGCCTGTCTTGGTGGCAGGAGCTCCCTCCATCAATGAAATCCCAGTCCCCATCCCTCTGGAATGAGATGTGTAGTTTCACATACAAACCCTTTTTCTGTTCTTGGGAGAAGGAAATGTCTGTGTTTGCAGGTACTTGTTCAGAACGACACATAAAATGGAAGCAAAAACAAAGACAGCAACAACTAATTTTAGAGACCTGGACAAACCCCTGATCACCACACCCTAGTTATATCTGTCCCGGGTCCCAGCTGAATCTCCCAGAATTCTGGGCACAAGCCTCTCCCAGCCCCCTCTGTGGCTGCTGCTCTGCCTTAGGTTCTTTCTCTACTTTGGCAGAACAGATCTTCATGGTCCTTCCTTTTACAGTGGAGGAACCTGAGGCCCAGACGGGCGAGGTGACTTAAGGTCTCACAGGTAACAAGTGGCAGAGGGAAGATTTGAAACCAGGTCCTTTGACTTAAAATCTAACCCTGCCTTTTCTTTTTCCCTGTCTACCTTTCCCTTGGTGGGCTGCTGTGCTTGACTCTCACAGTCCCAAATTCAAACTTCGTACCTGATTAATTCCTTGAAATGAGTCATAACCAGAATATGTAACATGGAGAGACCCCCTACCACATCTCTAGCTCACATGACTGGAGAGAGAATGTTTCTTCTCTATCATTTTCAAAGACTTTTTTTTTCTGTCATTGTCTCCTGACTTTAATCAACATTAAATGCATTTCTTCTGAAAACATTTGGGTTTCAGATGAATTATGTTTTAGCATTTTTCTCATATTTTTCCAAATTTAGCCAATGGATTAACTATTGGATGGAGCTTCAGCCCCATTAAGCCTCCACATTGAGGAAGTGCAGGTGTAATGTGGCATGAGGCGGAAAGCCTAGGAAATTTTGACTGGCATAGTTTAATTGCAATTTAGGTTCTCCTGTGCATGAATGACTTTCTAAATATATGTATGTTTTAGAGAAATGCAGCAATTATAAAGCCAAGTGGAGGGAGGAGCCAAGATGGCGGAGAACAAAGCACTCACTTGAGTCCTTCCAATATTCCCTTACAAACCACTTTAAAATAATGCCTGGAATCAAGTTCTGGAATAGTTGAGCCCACAGAAGGTCAGAGGGAGACATTCTTCTAGCCTGAGACACTCTAGGAGTTGGAAAGAGAGATCTGTGGCCTCAAAGTGGAGGCTGGCCCAGAGTCTGTGTCAGTGAAATGGTGGTGGTGGGATGAGGTTGTGGCCACAAAAGCAGCAGCAGCTTTCCAAGCCAGAGAGGATAAGGAGACCCAGCAACTGGTCACAAAGAGACTACAAGTGACCCCTGTGCTAGCCCTGAATAAAGGACTGGGCGTTGTTTCATAATTCTATTGCCAATACCCACTTCTGGGTCATAGATCAAAGGCGGGGAGGAGCACTTTCATTCAAGAGAGAGAAGCCCTGAGGTGGGTAGTATCACTTCCCATTGGAAGTGATTAGGGACTCACAGGAGCCCTGTCAATTGTAATTGCAAAGGGATCAGGTGCCTTTCTTGGGAAAGTACCAGAGTGTAGACCAGGAGATCTGTGACCAAACCTCTCCCCAGATCACACAACCTTAAAAGCATCAAAAACTTTCAAATGCCCAGAAGCAGATCTGAAAACAATATTGCAGAAAAAACTGGAAGCTTGAGACACCCGTCATGCCAGGACACAAACTCAGAAGACACTGACATCAAAAGAGCTACAAGCAAAGCCTCAAAGAAAAAAATGAGAATCGGACCATAAGAATTCCTGGTAGAGCTAAAAAAATTATTTTCAAAATCAAACAGAAGAATCACAAGTAAAAAAAAAATGGAAGCAAAGAAAGAAAATTATGGAAAGATAATTAGCAGCCTGGCTAATGAGGCACAAGAAATATTGGAAGAAAATAACGTCTTAAAAACTGAATTGGTTGAATTGAAAAAAGAGGTACATAAATTCATTGATGAAAATAACTCTGTAAAAAGCAGAATAGGTCAAATGGGAAAAGTAGTACAAAAACTCATTGAAGAAATAATTCCTTAAAAATTAACATTGGACAATTGGAAGCTAATGACTCCACAAGACCTTAAGAAATAATTTTAAAAGTGAAAAGAATAAAAAAAAATAGAAGAAAATGGGAAATATAAGAAAAAACAACTGATCTGGAAAATACATTGAGGAGATATAATTTAAGAATTACTGGAATTCCTGAAAGAAAAAAGCATAGACATTGCATTTCAAGAAATTGTCAAGGAAAACTGACCACATATTCTCAAACCAGATGGCTAAATAGAAGTGGGAAGAATCTACCAATCACCACCTGAAAGAGATTCCAAAATGAGAAGCCCCCAGAAATGTTACAGCCAAATCCCAAAGCTCTCAGGTCAAAGAGAAAATATTTCAAGTTGCCAGAAGGAAACCAGTCAAATATTGTGGAGCCACAGTCAGGACCACCAAGATTTAGCAGCTACCACATTAAGGGAGTGGAGGGCTTGAAATATGAGATTCTGGAAGGCAAAAGAGCTGGGATCACAAGCAAAAATAAGCTATTCAGTAAAATTAAGTAGTAAGTGAATATTTAATGAAATAGAGGACTTTCAAGCATTTCTGATGAGAAGACCAGATTTGAATAGAAACTTTGACTTTCAAATACAAGATTCAAGAGAAGTATAAAAAGGTAATCATGAAAGAGAAATCACAAGATACTCAATAAACTATTTACCGGTCTATGTGGGAAAATGATAACATGTCCTCTAAGAAGTATGTCATTCTTAGAGCTGTTAGGATTTAACATAGAAAAGATAGTGTGGAAGTGAATTAATTATGCTGAGATGATGTTAAAAAAAAAAACCCAATGGCTAGATGAGAAAAAAGAATCCCTTAGGAGAAAGAGAAAAGAAGAATGGGGAAAATTATCTCATATTAAAGTATGCAAGAAAGAACTTTTTTAGTGGAGGAGAAAATAGTATGTGTGGGGATAGGGAATGCTCAAACCTCAGTCACACCTAAACAAAACAAACTTTAGAGGAGGGATAGGATAAAAAGAGAAAAGGAAGGATAAACAGAAGAAAATTGGAGAAAAGGAAATGCTCAGATATAATTAAATAATAACTACTATTGATGTGAATGGGATGAACTCACCCATAAAACAGAAGCAGATAGCTGAATGGAATAGAAACCAGAATCCAACAAAATGTTGTTTATAAGAAACACACTTGAAAGAGAAGAACAGAATAAAATAAGTGGCTGAAACAGAATCTATTACGCTTTTGCTGAGGTTAAAAAAAAGCAAGGATAGCAATCATGATCTCATATGAAGCAAAAGCAAAATGTAGAGTTGGTTCAATTTTAAGAAAATTATCAGCATGATTGACCAATTCAAAAATCATAACGAAAAAAAACACCAAAAATTTTATGATTATATCAATAGATGCAGAAAAAAAAACCTTTGACTAAATACAGCACCCATTCCCGTTAAAAACAGTAGAAAAGAAAAAAAGAGACCTAATTAAAAGGAATAGCCAGGGAAATGACTTGTCAAAAGGAGCCATAGACAAGTGATATCAAGACTAAACATATGTGCACCAAATAACATAGAATTCAAATTTTTAAAGAAAAAAAATAAATGAATTAAAGGAAGAAATAGACAGTAAAACTATACTAGTGGAAGACCTCAATTTTCTCCCCTTAAAATTAGGTAAATCTAACCATGAAATACATTAGAATTCAAGATGACAAATCAAATCTTAGAAAAATTAGGTATGATTGATATCTAGAGAAAACTCAATGGAAATAGAAAGGGATGTGCCTTTTTCTCAGCTTGTACATGGCAAATTCACAAAAATTTGCCATGTAGTAAGGCATAAAAATCTCACAGTCAAATGCAGCAAAACAGAAATATTAAAGGCAGACCATAATACAATAAAATTATATTTAATAAAGGGCTGTGGAAGCAAAGATTAAAAGTTAATTGCAGGGGGCGGCTAGGTGGCACAGTGAATAGAACACCGGCCCTGGAATCAGGAGTACCTGAGTTCAAATCCAGCCTCAGACACTTAACACAAAAAACTAGCCGTGTGACCTTGGGCAAGTCACTTAACCCCAACTGCCCTCCAAAAAGCAAAAAAAAAAAAAAAAAAAAAAAGTTAATTGTTAACAAAATAATCTAATCCTAAAAAAAAGAGTGGGTCAAAGAACAAACCATAGAAACAATTATTTCATTGAAGAGAATGACAACCATGAGATAACATACCAAAATTTGTGGGATATGGCCAAAGCAGTACTTAGTAGAAATCAACGAAAGAGGGAAACAACAGAGGAATGAGTCTGGCAACAACAACAAAAGCAGAAAAAAGGCAAATTTAAAATCCCCCAATTAAACAACAAAATGGAAATCCTGAAAATCAAAGGAGATAATAAAATTAAAAGTAAGAAAACCATTGAACTACTAAATTCAGTTAGGGGCTGGCTGTATGAAAAAATAAAATTAAATTAAAAACTTCCCAGGATCAAATGGATTTACAAGTAAATTCTATCAAACATTTAAGAAACAATTAATCAGGGGCGGTTAGGTGGCACAGTCAATAGAGCACCGACCCTGGAGTCAGGAGGACATGAGTTCAAATCCGACCACAGACACTTGATACAAAAACTAACTGTGTGACTTTGGGCAAGTCACTTAACCCCAATTGCCCTCCAAAAAAAAAAAGCAAAAAAAAAGTTATTAAAAAAAAGAAGCAATCCCAATACTATATAAAATACTTGAAAAAATAGTTAAAGAAAAAAAATAAAGGAATCCCATCAAATTCCTTTTTTTTTTGACAGAAATATAGTATTGATATCTAAACTATGGAGAGCAAAAACAGAGAAAGAAAAGTAGAGACCATTTCTTTAATCAATATTGATACAAAAATATTAAATCAAATACTAGCAAGGATTTTACAGCAATAAATCACAAGTATCATACACTATGAACTAGTTTATACCAGGAATGCAGGGTTGGTTCAATTTTAGGAAAACTATCAGCATGACTGACCAATTAAAGACCCCAAAATTTTATGATTATATCAATAGATGCAGAAAAAAAACCTTTGACAAAATACAGCACCCATTCCTGTTAAAAACAGTAGAAACCATAAGAATCAATGGAACCTTTCTTAAACTGATAACTAGTATCTATCTAAAACCAAGAGCAATCATTATCTGTAATGGGGAATAAGCTACATGCCTTCCCTTTAAGATAACGAGGGAAACAAGGGTGTCCCACTATCATCCTTGTTATTCAACGTTGTACTACAATTGCTAGTGTTAGCAAGAAAGCAAGAAAAAGAAACCGAATGAATAAAAATATGAGAGAACAAATAATGAGAGAACAAAACTATCACTCTTTGTAGATGAGAAAAGCAACTAAAAAGCCTAGACAATCAACTGGAAAACAAGTTAAAACAAATAACAACTCTGGGAAAGTTGCAGACGATAAAATGAACTCCCATAAATCCTCAGCATTCCTACATGCTAACAACAAGCCCTAGCAGCAAGAGATAGAGAAAGAAAAAATATTTAAAATAATTGCAGGAATTATAAAAAACTTAGGAGTCTACTCGCCAAGACATACCTGGGGATTATTGAAACACACTAAAAAAAAACACTTCACACAAATAAACACTGATCTAAACAACTGGAAAACTCTTAATTACTCATGGGTAGGTTAAGCCAATATAACAAAAAGACAATTCTACCTAAGCTAATTTACTTATGTATCATACCAAACTACCAAAGAATTATTTTAGAGAACTAGGAAAAATAATAATAAAATTCATCTTGAATAACAAAATGTCAAGAGTTATCTAGGGAATCATTGAGGAAAGCAAATGTTAAGGAAAGTGGACTAGCAGTTCCAGATTTTAAACTGTATTACAAAGTGGTAATCACTAAATCAATCTGTTGCTGGTTAAGAAATAGAGTGCTGGTCAGTGGAATAGATTAGGTACATAATATGACCACAGAAACCTAGTGTTTGATAAACCCAAAAATCTTGGGGTAAGAACTCATGATTTGACAAAAATTTCTGGGAAAAATGGAAAACAAGATGCCAGAAATGAGGCACAGATCAGTATCTCACACTACATACCAAGATAAAATCAAAATGAAAAACAGACATGTCATAAAGGGTGACGTCATAAGTAAGTTTGGGGAGCATGGGAAAATATATTTGTCAGATCTATATGAATAAGGGAAGAGATTATGACCAAGTAAGAGATTGAAGGGATTACAGGAAGTGAAAGAGATATTCTTGATTGCATGAAATTAAATGTCTTTTGCATAATACAGTCAAAATTAGAAAGAAAATAGAAATTGGGGGGAAAATTTTATGGCAAGTTTTTCTGATAAATGTCTAGTTTCTCAAATATATAGGTCACTGATCCAAATTTGTAAAAATAAGAGCCACAAAAGTCACACAAAATATTCTAAATCACTAAATGCAAATTAAAACAACTTTGAAATACCATCTCATACCTATCAGATTGGCTAACATGATGCAAAAGGACAATGACAAATTCTGGAAGAAATGCAAGAAAATTGGGACACTAATTCACCCTCGCTGGAATTGGGAACTTATCCCACCATTCTAGAGAACGCTTTGGAACTATGCCCAAAGGACTATAAAACCACACACACCCTTTGACCCAGCAACACCTCTAGGCCTGTATACCAAAGAGATTTTTTTTTTTAAGAAAAAGGAAAAGAACTCATATGTACAAAAATATGTCTAGCAGCTCTTTTTGTGGAAGTAAAAAATTGGAAATTTGGTGGGGATGACTGAATAAGTTTTAGTATATGATTATTGTGGAATATTATTGTGCTATAAGAAATGACAAGCAGAATGATTTCAGAAAAACCTGGAAAGACTTACATGAACTGATGCAAAGTGAAGTGAACAGAACTCAGAATGTTGTACACGGTAACAGCAATGTTGTTCACTGAGGGCTGTGAATGACTTAGCTCTTCTCAGCAATGTAATGATACAAAACAATCTGAAAGGACTAATAATGAAACATGCTACCTGCCTCCAGAAAAAGAACTGATATTGTTTGGCTATAGACTGAAACATGCTACCTTTTACTTTCTCTCATTTTTTCTTTTATTCTAGTCTTGTACAAAATGACTAAAATGGAAATGTTTTACATAATTGCACATGTATAACCTATATCTGATAGCTTACTGCCTCAGCCAAGAGAGAAGAGAGGGATGGAATTTGGAACTTAACACTTTAAATAAAAATATTTTTTAAAATTTGGGGAAAAAAAGATTATTGGACTACCTGAAAATCATGATTAGAAAAAAAAAAAGAGCCTAGGCACCGTATTTCAAGAAATCAAGGAAAACTCTCATATCCTAGAACCACAGGAGTTATTATCTCCCTTTACAGATGAGGACACTGAGGCTGAGAGGGATGTAGGAGTTTACCCAGAATCTGTGGCTGAGCTGGGACTTGACCCCGGGTCTTCAGACTCCAAGTCCAGCTCTTTTCTTGTACCATGCTGCCTGCTGAGGATGGTGTTGCCCTTGGCAGAAATAAGTAAGTTTTGAGTATGATAAGTTTAGGGGAGAAGATAGGTTCCAATTTGGATTTGTTGAATTTGGGGTGTTCATGGGGTATGGTAGCAATGGCAGAAGGCAGCTGGGAAAGCCAGACTGGCACACAGGAGAGGTGACTTAGATGGTTTCACCTCAGAGAGTCTGTGGCTCTGAATGATGACTTAAATTGACAGGACAGAGAAGTTGTCCCTTCATGCCCTCGATGGTTTGTTTCCCACCATGGGGGAGCTTGGATTCAGAAACTGTTCCTGCAAACAGGTCAGTCTTTTGAAGTTTATCTTCCACATTTCTAAGGATCCTTCAAAATTAGGGGAGATTCTAGATGGGAGTTTCAGAGCAATACTTTCTGAGGGCTCTGAAAGACAGGGAAGTGTTAGGCGCAAGACAGATGAAAAGATCTTGTTGTCCTCGGGATCCTCATTTATAAAAGACAAAAGGGTAGCGGAGGGGATGGTGAAGGTCCCTCTCAGCTCTCGATATCCATCTGGGTTTTCAACAGTAATTGTCCAGCCTGGGTCATTAGGACTAAGCTTTTCTTTTTCCCTCATGTTGTCTGTGAAGTCAGCCCAAAGTCACTCCATCATCACACTCCACACAAGATTCAGATTTTTCAGAAGTCTATGGAGTCTGACTAATGAGACTGATAGAATGGAATGATTTCTATTTTATTTATGTTATAATTCCCTCTTCTCTGGAAATGGTCTTGTATGTTGTGAGGGCTGGAGGTAGAATGACCATAAATAGAGAATATTTTTGCCAAGAGACTGTTTTAAATGACTTTAATTTGATTTCCACTAGGTTGAATCATATGCTCTTATTCCCAAGAGTTTTACATTAATTGTGTATTTGATAGCTGAAGCACCTTTGACTTCACCAGCCTTCCTGCCTCCTCTAGGTTCATCTACACCTGGTGAGAGGCTTCTTGGGCACCAGAGTTCACATCCCTGTAGCCACGCTGATGACGAGCCTCTCAGGGCCTAGCTGGGCTGGGCCACATACACTTCACATAGGGTCCATCAAAGCCTTTCCAACTCAGCAGGACCAGAGGTCCTCTAGCAGAGCCTTCACATATCCCGGGTCACTTCCAGGTCATGAGGACGCATCCAAGGAGGACTTCAGTGGAGACCATCCTCTGCCATGTCTGATAACCCACCCAAACAACGAGATCTGTCCTCCCAATATTCCAGTCATTCAGACAACAGGCATTTATTAAGCTCTTACTATTTGTGAGGCACTGGGCAAAATGCTGAGCATACAAAGAAAGGCAGAACCCGTCCCTGACCGTAAGGGGCTCGCATCCCAACGGGAGACAACACGCACACAAGATATGGAGCACGTACATGGGAAGTCGCTTCAGAAGGAAGCCACTAGCAGGGCAGTGACAGGAAAATATCTGAAGAAAGTGGGATTTGACTTGAGACTTGAAGGTAACCAGAGAATCCAAGGAGCAGAGGTGATGGAAAAGGGCACACCAGGCAGAGGGAACAGCCAGCGCAAAGGTAGGGAGCTGGGAAATTAGCAAGAAGGCAAGTGTTGCTGGACCAAGAATGCACAGAGCAGCATAAATCAGACGCCTGGAAAGGCAGGAAGAAAGGGCAATGTTGGCTGGGGTAGGAGCTGGTTTTCTTGAGGTTTTTTTTGGGGGGGGGTGATGAGGCAGCCCAGTGGAGAGAATGTTCCGTCTCCAGAACAGCTAGATGAGACAGAAGAAGTAAAGTTCTGGCCCAGCCGTCAGTAGAGACCTGGCTTTAATTCCTCTGATGTTACTACTAGGGAGCTACAGCTAGAAGGACCCTGGAGGCCATCTAATGGTCTGTGCCAGGCCTGGAGTCAGAAAGACCCCGTTCAAATATGGCCTCAGACACTTGCCGGCTGTGTGACCCTGGGCAAGTCACTTAACTTCTATTTGCCTCAGTTTCTACAACTGTAAATTGGGAATGATACCAACACCTTCCTCACAGGGTTATTGTGAGGCCTGAATGAGGTAATCATTGTAAAGCCCTTAGCACCGTGCTTGGCACAGACACTAAACAGACACTTATTTCCGTCCCTTTTCCTCTCAGTTTACAGTTGAGGGAGTTTAACTGATTTGCCCGTGATCTCAGTGCCAATAAATATCAGAGGTGAGATCTGAACTCAGGTCCTTCAACTACAGTGGCAGTACTCTGACAATATTTCTAGTGCCTGTTCCAGGGGACTCTTGTGAAGATCCAAATAACATGACATGTTATGTAAGTATTATATGTCATTAAATCAAACGGGGAGGTAGCATATATATGTACAAAGTGCTTCTCTGACCTTAAACTTCTATATAAACACTAGCTACCTTCACCATCATCACCATCACCACCATCACCATCTCTTTTAAGGATGAAATCCATGAAATAAATGTTAGAATGAAGAAGGTGACCTGCTTCCCTGGTGAGAACAAGCCCTCCCTGGTATCCCGGAAATGTCAGGGTAAAAGGCAGAAGGCCCCTAGAATGTTGGGGAGATGCCTAGTGATGAACCTGGAGGAGAATGTGGACAAGAGTGTCCCAATGGGCACACACAGATGGGCTGCAATCTGCACTGTCGGAAGCAACATTCACATTGAAGAGACCATCGATTAATTGGGTAGTTTATTGGCATTATTATATTCTCAGTCATACCTTTTTCAATGAGCTTCAGAAAGATATGGATCTGGGATAAGTGACTGATTTTTTTTTTTTGCATTTAATGTTCCATGGACTAATAAATAAAATAAGTAAATAAAATACATGGATAAAATCACTGCTTTTTTTTCAGGCAGATAAAAGCCCTACTGGGAGGTCACCTCTGCAGGCTCATGGCGAGCAGCTCCAGGACAACGCTCCAGTCCCAAGATGACGCCTCCCATCCTGTTCTCACACACTTTTGAGCACTCCTACTAAACCTTTTTAATGACTAATCTATCTTTATAATGACTGCCATTATTATTGTAGGATCACAGAATCAGAGGCATAGATTTAGAGTTAGAAGAAACCTTTGAGTCTAATCCAACCCCCCTCATTTAGGAACTGAGTTGAGGGAACTGAGACTGAAGTTTAGTGATTTGTTCAAGGCCACATGGGTTACAGGTGGAAGAGCCAGAATCTGAATTCAGATCTTTAGACTACAAATCTACATAATAACAAATTAAAGAATCTGTATCATAATCATGCAAATTCAGCACCAAGTTGTGCAAAGCAAAGACCTACATCCAAAAAAAAAAGACATTTTCATACAAAAGATTTGCTAAAGAAATAAGGCTAAAGAAATAAGGCTAATTGTATAGTCAATCAATTTAATTCTTTTGCTCTCTCCCAAGTAGTTCGCACACCACTGCAGGAATGTTTCCCCTGTGCTCTACCCTCCTTCTTAGTGAACAGTATTATCTTTCTCTTCATTATCTGGACCTTTGGTAGACAGGTCATTCTTGTCTCCTTTAGTTGGTGGGCATGGATAAGCATATTCATTCACTACTGGGACTGCTGACCCAAGGAGAGAAGGAGTCACCCATTTTAGTACAGTATTAGAAAGTGGCTCTGTGATAAAGAAAAAAGTGAAAGGGCCCTATTTGTACAAAAACATTGATAGCAGCTCTTCTGTGGTGACAAGGAATGGGAAATGGAGGGGCTGCCCATCAGTTGGGGAACGGCCAAACAAGGTGTGGTGCACGACGGTGGCAGAATACTATTGTTCTATTAGAAATGATGAGCGGGTAGATTTTAGAAAAACCTGGGAAGACTTACAGGAACTGATGCAGAGTAAAGTGAGTAGAACCAAAAGAACATTGTGTGCAGTAACAGCAACTTTGTGTGATGATTGACTGTGAATGACTTAGCTATTCTCAGCAATACTATGATCTAAGACAATTCCAAAAGACTCAGAATAAAAAAACATGCAATCCACCTCTAGAAAGAATTGATGGAGTCTGAATGCAGATCGAAGCATACTTTCCTTCCTTCTGGTCTAAGTTTTCTTTTACAAAATGGCTAATATAGAAATACCTTTTACATGATTGCACATGTATAACCTGTATCAGAAAATTTACCATCTTAGGGAAGGGAAGAAAGGGAGGGAAAGAGAGAATTCAGAATAAAAAAAACGGGCTAAAATTGCTTTTACATGCAAATGGGGGAAAATACTATTTTTTATAAAAAGAAAGAGACTCTGGGACTTCCTAACTTTGGTCTTGGTCTTCATTTCCTCTAGGCAGGGTTTAGGGGGTGTCATAAACCTAGGACAGTCACCAGTGTTTTGCTTTTCTCTCTCCCTTGCCTCTCCCATTGTCAAGGCTCTTTGACCCTTTGGGAGATTGGTCAAGGCTGGACCAAGAATAGAACCTCTCCATCTTCCTGCCTTTCCCTCTCCCCTAGTACTGAGCTTCATGATATTGAGAAGAGTAGCAAGGAGAGCCCTAGTTTCTTTCGTTCCTCTTTAGGTCCCCATGTCTCCTCTCCCCGCACCCCA
>JAQQSW010002591.1:0-14915 GCA_028646575.1 Pseudocheirus occidentalis
TATCCCTCACTCCTTTCCTCTCCATCTCCCTCCCTGAGACAGAAAGCAATCGGATATAGGTTATATATGTGGAATTATGTAAAACATTTCCATGTTAATCATTTTGTACAAGAAGACTCTAATAAAAGAAAAAATGAAAGAAAGTGAAAATAGCATGCTTCAGTCTATATTCAATCAATATTGGTTCTTTCTCTGAAGGAGGAGATTATGTTTCATGAGTGCTTTGTGTTTGTTTTCAATCATTTTATTGCTAAGAATAGTGAAGTCATTCACAATTCTTCATCAAACAATATTGCTGTTACTGTGTACAATATTCTGGTTCCATTCACTTCACTTTGCAGCAATTTATGTCAATCTTTCCAGGTTTTTCTGAAGTCATCCTGCTTGTTGTTTCTTACAGCACAATAATATTTTATTACAATCATATATGACAGCTTGTTTAACCATTCCCCAATTTATGGGCACTCCTTTGATTTCCAATTCTTAGCCACCACAAAAAGAGCTGCTATAAATGTTTTTGTACAAATAGGCCCTTTTCACTTTTTGGTGGGTGTCTTTGGGATATAGACCTAGTAGTGGTATTGCTGGATCAAAAGGTATGCAGAATTTTATAGCTTTTTTGACATAGTTCCAAATTGTCCTCCAGAATGATTGGATCAGTTCACAACTCCACCAATAGTGCATTAGTGTTCCCGTTTTTCCACAACTCCTCCAACATCCAACATTTTGCCTTTTTGTCGTATTAGCCACTCTGATAGGTGTGACGTGGTACCTCAGAGTTGTTTTAATTTACATTTCTCTGATCAATTACAATTTAGAGTATTTAAAAAAAATTTTTATGTAACTATACATAACTGATTTCTTCTGTCTACAAACAGGCTATTCATATCCTTTGACCATTTATCATTTGGGGAATGACTTGTATTTTTATAAATTTGACTTGGTTCTCTATATATTTGAGAAATGAGGCCTTTATCAGTGTCATGGTAATTAATTTAAATTTGAAGACCCCTTTTTGTTATGTCAAATAAGCAGGTACTTAGCCTTTAGTAACTAAGGGCTAAGTACCTCTGTGAAAGACACAGAAGGTATGAAGTCTGTCTCCTGTTGTTGACATAACAGGAATGGTTTGGCTGAAACAGGAAGACAATGTATGTGTGTGTATATAAGAAGAATCCAAAAGAGAGACAGTCAGAATCAAGAATGTTCTTCCTGGCAGCTCCTGGTGGGGAGAGCAGAAATTTCATAGCATCTGGAAGTTGGGCTTCCACTTGCTGGACTGAGAACTGAGTTGGAGTTTTTTATGAGACCAGAATCTGGTGAAGGCTGAAGTTGCTGCCAAGAAGGCCACCTGGAAGACTGAGATTCCTTCTGGTTTCTAGGGCCAGCCAAACTGCTGGAAGACTGAAGAAGACCAGGATAAGGCTTTGTTTGTTTGTGGCTTGGTTGATCCTTGAATTCCTGGCAACAGAAGTTGTGAAGGTTTTGAGATGTGCTAGACCCTGTAAACTTCAGTGTGTAACAAGAACTTCCTAGAGGACTGGACGAGAACCTGGGAGCTGTCTGCCTTTGAATCCAGGTGACTGTTTGGTGGATTCAGGTAGGAGCTGAGACTATGGAAGGGGATCCAGGGAATCTGAGAGACCACCCAGAGTCAAGATGAAGAAAAGGTCTCTCCTTGGATATTGAACATGTGATGAAATTGAAATGCCCTAGACACTATGGGTAGAGGGTTTGTGTAATTTTCTAATGATTGTATTTAGTGATTAACGATACTTAGTGACTGATTGCTAGATAAGGGACTGATTAAGTTAATCTATGATTGCCCCATGAGTGGAAGGACAGACTTGTATTGTAAAATGATTGAATAATTAGGTAAGGAGGCAAACCTCCTTAGGGATACCAGATGAGTATTCTTTTGTTCTTTGTTCAAAATACTGTGACCACTTTGGGGAAAACTCTGTGGCCATTTTAATGTTAAGCTGTTGTGAACACTATATTGTGATTTTCTGTGATAAGATGTAATGTTGTGAATATTATATTGTGATTTGTTGTGAATGTTTGCCTTGATCTGTTATGGAATAAATGGAGTATTCACTATACTGTGTAATCATAACCTTAAAAGCTCTTCACAGTAGCATTCTTTTGGGAAGCTGCTTGTGCATGGTGTTACCATCAGAGATACTTGTTGGAAAAATTTTCTCTAGTTTTCTGCTTTCCTTATAATTTTGTTGCAAAAACTTTTTATATAATAAAAATTATCTATTTTATATTTTGTAATGCTCTATATCTTCTTGGGTTCTAGATTTTTCCCTTATCCATAAATCTGTTGGTGGTCTGCCTCAGAGGTGGGGCCCTTCCACTGGGTTGCTATGGTCTCTCTGCTGGTAGGCCCAAGGGGCAGGGTCACCCTGTTGGCCAGCTCTGGGGAGGGACTTGACTACTAGTCAACAACGGAGTCAAGGCCTGGCTTGTGGCTTGTCCTTGGCTGGGGACTTGCTGTGCTACACAGACTCCTCACTTGCCTAGGGGGCTGAAGACTTACAAGAAGGTGGGGCTTCACTGGTGGATTGCCCCAGGCATGGAGCCTTGCTTCAGGCCCCCTGCTGCTGCTGCTGCCACTGCTGCTGCTCTTGGACCTCACTCCCCTCCCACCCTGGTGAGACAGACCTTCCTGACAAGCTGGTAACCTGTTTCCCTGGTCCTAGACTAATTCTGATGTGATTTTCTAGTTATTTGGAGGGAAATTTGGGAAGGCTTCAGAGGGTTCCTTCCTCACTCCACCATCTTGGCACTGGAAATTCCCATATGTATTCTAATAACTAGACCAGGGGTGGGGGACATGTGGCCTTCTAGGTCCTTGGGTGCAGTCTTTTGACTACAGTCAAGTTTCACAGAAAAAATCCTTTTATTTTTTGTTTATTTACTTTTAGTTTATAAAATTCAGTTCCACAATCCCTTGAGTCAAAATTTTCTCCCCTTCCCTCTCCTGCCCCTACTCCCCACCATGGCAGCATGCAATCAAATATGGGAACTACAAATACCTTCACATTAAACATTAGTCAGGTTGTAAAGAAGGATTATAACCAATGGAGTAAACAATGAGAGGAAACAAAACAAAACAAAAAGAGAGAGAGCTAGCAAGTAGTTTGCTTCAATCTGCATTCAGACTGTGGTTCTTTCTCTGGATGAGGATATCCCTTTCCATCATGAGTCATTTGGAGTTGTCTTATAACTTTGCATTGCTGACAGGAACCCAGTCTATCAAAGTTAGTCATCACACATACATTGTGTCTGTCATTGTGTACAAATTTCTCCTGGTTCTGCTCTTCTCACTAAGCATCAGTTTATATAAGTCTCTCTAGGTTATTATGAAGTCTGTCTGCTCCTCATTTTTTATAGCTCGATAGTATTCCATTGCATTCATATACCACAACTTGTTTAGCCATTCCCCAATTGATGGACATCCCCTAAGTTTCCAGTTTTTTGCCACCATAAAGAGAGCTACAATAAATATTTTTGTACATACAAGTCCTTTTCCCATGTATGTATGATCTCTTTGGGATACAACCTTAGAAGTGGTATTGCTGGGTCAAAGGATATATACTTATTTATAGCCCTCTGGACATAGTTCCAGATTGCTCTCCAGAATGGTTGAATCAGTACACAACTCCACCAACAATGCATTAGTGTTCCAATTTTTCCACATCCTCTCCAGCATTTATCATTTTCCTGTTTTGTTGTCTTAGCCAATCTGACCAGTGAGATGTGGTACCTCAGAGTTGTTTTAATTTGCATTTCTTGAATCAATAGTGATTTATTTTTTTCATATGCTTATAGATATCTTTAATTTCTTCCTCTGAAAACTGCCTGTTCATATCCTTTGACCATTTATCCGTTGGGGAATGACTTATATTCTTATAGATTTGATTCAATTCCCTGTATATTTTAGAAATGAGTCCTTTATTGGAGACACTGATTGTAAAAATTCTTTCCCAGTTTTCCACTTCCCTCTTAATCTTGGTTACATTGGCTTTATTTGTACAGAAACTTTTCAATTTAATGTAATAAAAATTATCCATTTTGCATTTCATAATGCTCTCTAACTCTTGTTTAGTCATAAAATCTTTCCTTCTCCATAAATTTGACACATAAACTATTCCTTGCTCTTCCAGATTGCTTACAGTATCAGCCTTTATACCTAGATCATGCACCCATTTAGACTTGATTTTGGGTATACGGTGTAAGATATTGGTCTGTCCCCAGTTTTCTGCCATACCATATTCTAGTTTTCCCAGCAGTTTTTGTCAAATAGGCGTTCTTATCCCAAAAACTGGGATCTTTGGGTTTATTAGACAGTGGATTACTATAGTCATTGGCTGCTGAGTCTCATGTAACCAATCTATTCCATTGTTCCACTACTTTATTCCTCAGCCAGTACGAAGAAGTTTTGATGACTGCTGTTTTATAATACAGATTAAAATCTGGTATGGCTAGGCCACCTTCCCTAGCATTTCTTTTCATTAATTCCCTTGATATTCAGGTCCTTTTGTTCTTCCAAATGAATTTTGCTGCTATTTTCTTCTAGCTCTACAAAGTAATGTTTTGGTAGATTGATTGGCATGGCACTAAATATATAATTTAATTTAGGTTAAATTGTCGTTTTTATTATATTAGCTTGACCCAGCCATGAGCAACTGATGTTTTTCCAGATAGTTAGATATGACTTTATTTATGTGAAAAGTGTTTTGTAATTGTGTTCATATAGGTCCTGGGTTTGTTTTGGCAGGTAGATTCCCAAATATTTTATAATGTCTACAGTAACTTTAAATGGAATTTCTCTTTCTATCTCTTGCTGTTGAATCTCATTAGAGATATATAGAAATGCTGAGGATTTTTGTAGATTCATTTTATATCATGCAACTTTGCCAAATTTGTTTATTATCTCAAGTAGTTTTTTACTTGATTCTCTAGGATCCTCTAAGTATATCATCATATCATCTGCAAAGAATGATAGCTTAGTCTCTTCTTTGCCTAATTTGATTCCTTCAATTTCTTTTTCTTCTCTTATTGCTACTGCTAACATTTCTATTACCAAATTGAATAAGAGGGGTGATAGTGGACAGCCTTGTTTCACCCCTGATCTTATTAGAAATGCTTCTAGCTTATCCCCATTACATATAATACTTGTTGATGGTTTTAGATAGATGATACTTATTATTTTAAGGAAGACTCCATTTATTCCCATACTTTCTAGTGTTTTTAATAGGAATGGGAGTTGTGTTTTGTCAAAAGCCTTTTCTGCATCTATTGAGATAATTATACGGTTTCTGCTAGTTTTGTTGTTGATGTGATCAATGATACTGATAATTTTCCTGATATTGAACCACTCTTGCATTCCTAGAATAAATCCTACCTGATCAAAGTGTATTATTCTCGTGATGAATAGCTGTAGTCTTTTGGCTAATATTTTATTTAGAATTTTTGCATCTATATTTATAAGGGAAATTGGTCTGTAATTTTCTTTCTCTGTTTTGTCTTTTCCCAATTTCAGTATCAGTACCATATTTGTGTCATAAAAAGAATTTGGTAGGACTCATTCTTCTCCAATTTTCCTGAATAATTTGGAAAGTGTTGGAGTAAATTGTTATTTAAATGTTTGGTGGAATTCACTAGTAAAGCCATCTGGCCCTGGAGTTTTTTTCCTAGGGAGTTCATTGATAGCTTGTTCAATTTATTTTTCTGAGATGAGGTTATTTAAGTAATTTACTTCCCCTTCAGTTGGTCTAGACAACTTATATTTTTGTAAATATTAATTTCATTAATATTGCCAAATTTATGTGCATATGATTGGGTAAAATAATCCTAATTATTGTTTTAATTTCCTCTTCATTGGAGGTAGATTCACCCTTTTCATTTCTGATACTCATAATTTGGTTTTCTTTTTTCTTTTTTTTTAATCATATTGATTAAAGGTCTATTAACTTTATTTGTTTTTTTTTCATGATACCAGCTCTTAGTTTTATTTATTAATTCAATAGTTTTCTTAAATTCAGTTTTATTAATCTCTCCTTTGGTTTTCAGTATTTCTAATTTAGTGTTTAATTGGGGATTTTCAATTTGTTCTTTTTCTAGCTTTTTCAATTGCATGCCCAATTCATTGACCTCCATTTTCTCTAATTATTCATGTATACATTCAGAGATATAAAACTTCCCCTAAGAACTGCCTTTGCTGCATCCCACAAGTTTTGGTATGTTATCTCATTGTCATTCTCTTGAATGAAGTTACTGATTATTTCTATAATTTCTTGTTTGACCCACTCATTCTTTATGTTTAAATTATTTAGTTTCCAATTAGTTTTTTAGTCTATCTTTCTATGACCCTTTATTACATATAATTTCATTGTATCATGATCTGACAAGGATGCATTTAATATTTCTGCTTTTCTGCACTGAATTGTGATGTTTGTATGCCCTAGTACATGGTAAATTTTTGTGTATGTGCCAAGTACCACTGAAAAGAAGGTATATTCCTTTTTATCCCCATACAATTTTCTCCAGAGATCTAGCATATCTAGTCTCTCTAAAATTCTATTTGCCTCCTTAACTTCTTTCTTATTTTGAGGTTAGATTTATCAAGTTCAGAGAGGGAGAGATTGAGGTCCCCCACCAGTATAGTTTTGTTATGTAATTCTTCCTCTAATTCCCTTAACTTCTCCTCTAGGAATTTGGATAGTATACCACTTGGTGCATATATGTTAAGTAATGATATTGCTTCACTCTTGATGGTGCCTTTTAGCAGGATATAGTTTCCTTCTTCACCTCTTTTAATTAGATCTAGTTTTGCTTTTGCTTTATCTGAGATAAGGATTGCTACTCCTGCTTTTTTTTACTTTAGCTGAAGCATAATATATTGTACTCCAGCCTTTTACCTTTACCCTGTGAGTATCCCCGTGTTTCAAATGTGTTTCTTGTAGACAACATATTGTAGGATTAGGGTTTAAAACCCATTCTGCTATCTGCCTCGATTTTATGGGAGAGTTTATCCCTTTCACATTTACAGTTATGATTACTATTTGTGTCTTTCCCTCCATCCTATTCCCTCCCCTTTTTATGCTTTTATTTCTCCCTTCTCCCTTCCCCTCCTTAAGAGTTTTCCTTTTGGCCACCACCTCCCTCAGTATTCCCTCCCTATGTACCTCCCTCCTTTTACCTACCCTTCCCCCTTACCACTATTTCCCTCTCTTCTAGCCAATCTCCCCTTTTCCCCCCTTACCCCTCCTACTGCCTATAGGGCACAATAAATTTTTATACTTAACAAAGTGTGTTATTCCCTCCTTGAATCCAAACCGATGAGAGTAATTTTCATACAATGCTCTTCTCCTTCCCTTCTTTCCCTCTACTATATTGGGTTTTTGTGTCTTTTCACGTTAGAATACTAAACTTAACTGATTATGTTAATGCCTCCTTGAACCAAAACCAATGACAGTAAAGTTCATATAATGTTTTTCTCCCTCTCTTCTTTCCCTCTACTATAGTATGTTTTTATGCCTCTTCATGTGGCATAACTTACCCTTTTCTGCCTCCTCCTTTCCTTTTCACCCATTAAAATCCCTTTGCACTCCTTAATAAGGTTTTTAATAATCAGACTGGTTCATTTATACCCACACCCTCTATCTATGTATAATGTTGCAATAATTATATAAATATCAATATTGACTGGTATCAGTTTCCCATATAGGGATATAAACAGTCTGCTCTTACTGAATCACAAGTTATGTGCATGTGTGTGTGCGCGCATGCGCACAAGTGTGTATGTGTGTGTGTTCCTTGTTTACTCTTTTATGTCTCTCTTGAATCTTGTGTTTGGGATCAGATTTTCCATTAAGCTCTGGCTTTTTCATCAGGAAGGTCTGGAAGTAGCTTATTTCATTGAATGACCATCTCCTTGACTGAAAGATTATGCTCAGTTTAAGCTGGATAGTTGATCCTTGCTTGCAGTCCAAGCTCTTTTGTCAATACAATATTGTATTCCAGTCCCTAGAAGCTGCTAGGTCCTGTGTGATCCTGACTGTAGTTCCACAATATTTGAATTGTTTCTTTCTGGCTGCTTGCAGTATTTTCTCCTTGACCTAATAATTCTGGAATTTGGCTAATATATTTCTTGGAGTTTTCAATTTGGAATCTCTTTCAGGAGTCGTCCAGTGAATTCTTTCAATAACTATTTTACCCTCTGAATCTAGGACCTCAGGACAGTTTTCTTTGATAATTTCTTGGAGGATGTTTTCCAGGCTGTTTTTTTCATCATGGCTTTCCAATAGATCAATAATTATTAGATTATCTCTCTGGGATCTGTTCTCCAGTTCAGTTGTTTTTCCAATGAGATATTTTACATTTTCTTCTAATTTTTCAATCTTTATATTTTGTTTTACTGATTCTTGATATGTCATAGAGTCATTAGCTTTGACTTGACTGATTCTAACTTTTAGTGAATTATTTTCCTAGCTTAGTTTTTGAAGCTCCTTTTCCATATGTTCAGATTTCATTTTTAAGGAGGTATTTTCTCCAGTTAGATTTTGAACCTCCCATCCCAGTTCACAAATCTTACTTTTTAAGGATTTGTTTTCTTTAGTGAGATTTTTTTTTCCATTTTGGCCAATGTAATTTTATTTTATTTTTTTTGTTATAAACTATTTATTAATAGACAAGGCCAGTGTAGTAGTTTACTTTTTCTTGGACACACCCACAGTGTGACCCCTGCAGCCTGTAATTTTGGTGTGCTGGCCTCGGACCCAGAAACCCCACAAATGCTGAAGCCCACAATGTCCCTGAATCTTCTTCAATTGCTCCAGATCTTCATGAAGCTTATTCTCCAGACCATTGGCCAGAACCTGGCTATATTTTCCATCCTTTACATCTTTCTGTCTGTTAAGGAGCCAGTCTGGAATCTTGTATTGCCGGAGATTCTGCACGATGGTGATCACACACTCCACCTCATCTCCAGTGACCTCAGCGGCCCTCTTTGTGAGATCAATGTCTGCTTTCCTCAGTACTACATGAGCATATCTTTGACCCACACTCTTGATGGCTGTGATGGCAAAAGCTATTTTCCTCCATCGCTCTCAAAATGTGCTGGAACTTCTTGGGGATTACAAGAGATATGGCTGCAACAGCAGCACAAGAGCCTTCTCTGGAAGAGTAGCCAATGTAATTTTAAAAGAATTGGTCAGTTTATCTTCTACCTCTATAATTTGGCTTTTAAAATCTTTCTTGAGCTCTTCCAAGAATGCTTTTTGGACTTGAGACCAATTCATAGTTCCTTCTATGGTCTTTTGGATATGGAGTCAATGGTGTCTCTTGAAGGTGATTCTTCTCATTCACAATAATAGGATTCAATCACATTTGGTTGCTTCCAGCCTATTTGTGATTGCCTATTTCTGCTTCTGGAGTACAGAGGGCTCTGATCCATGATTTTCCAGGTTGGCAGCTAGGGACCTGGTTGTTGACTTTTCATACTGTAGCCTCTGGATGTCTAGACTGAGGCCAAGGCCAGGACTCTCAGTGTTTCCCCTGCGTTACCCTGAGGCTCACAGAGTAAGGTGTGGGGGAGGGGTAGTTTAGCCACTTCAGGTTTCCTCCTCTGTGCCCCTGGGCTAGAGCTCAGGCAGGCTCAGCCTGGTGGCCTGCTGAGCTGGTGTCTACAGATTTCCTCGATTATGTTAAGGCATACCTGGGTTTCTGTTGTTAGCACTTTCTGGCTCCACCCCCTTAGGCTTCAGAATCACCTGCTGATCAGCTGAGATGGGGTTTATTGGGATGCCTCCCACCCTTCACTTCAGGCTCAGCATGTCTTCAGTCACACCCTTGCTCTAGGACTCCCAAGCCTGCTGCTGTTTCCACTATTCAGGATTTTACATTGGGGCAATAATCTCTGGGTTTTCAGGGTCAGGGAGGAGGATTAGAGCATCTAGGGTTTACTCTGCCATATTGGCTCCTGGAAGGTCCAATAGGTGATTTTTAAACATTTAGGCTGTGGGCTGATAGCCCCAAGAGAAACTGCTGTTGCTGCCACAGGTCCTGTGCTTTCTCTTACCTAGCTGCAATAGATCCTTCATCCTGTGGTGAGAGTGTGCAAAGCTGAGGCTTGCTCTTGCTCCGCTGTGGGCTAGTCTCAGGTCTGTACTGGTGCAGCTCCTGTGTGCTCTGTACTTCCCCTACCCAGTCCTATGTGTGCATTTTCCTGGACTGGGAATTGGCCATATTCCATCTCCCAGTGGATTCTGTTACTCTAAAATCCATTAAGATTCACTTTTTAGAGTTTAGTGATGGAATTCACTGAGGAGTTCAGATAAGTTCCTGTTTTTCCTCTGCCATCTTGGCTCCACCAACAAATCCTTTTATTAATGGGATTTGTCCTGGGAAACTTGGATTCAGTCAAAGCACCGCACTTGAGGACATAGAGGACCACATGTGGCCTGGAGGTTGCAGGTTCCCAGCTCCTGAAGTAGACCATAAGGTGCATTGAGGCAAGGTGAAGGAGTTTGGGTGCAAATGTTAAAGAATGAGAAGTCTTTAAAGGATCTTAGGCAAGGGAAGGATATGATCAAAGATCTAGTTTGGGAAGACTCATAGAGAAGCAGTGTTCTAGCACTGACTGAGAGTTGGGGTGAGAGACTTGGGGTGGCCCCATGAGGTAGAAAGCTACTGCAATAGTCTAGAGATAATGAAGGGCTTGGATTATGGTGTTGGTAGAAATGACCTCCAAGATCCAGCTTTCTCTCTGTGGTCCCATGGTCCTATGATTTCCCCCCTCTCTAATCATCAACCTCTGTCTACTAGTTCCTCCTTCCTTGCCTTCAGACATACTCAACTCTTTTCCCATTCCTAAAAAACAAATACAAAACCAGTCCTTCCCTGGACCCTCCATCTTCTGAAGCCATTGATCTCTATCTCTCCTTTCTAGCCACATTTCCTGGAAGAACTGTCATCCCTCAAGCCTTTACAGTCTAGCTTCCAGCCTCATCACTCAGCTGAAGCTCTTCTCCCCAAAGTTGTCACAGGCTTCTTCCCTGCAATCTGATGATCTTTCCTGTCATTCTTCTTGAGTTCTTTGCCGCATTTTATGTCGTAGGTCCTCTCTCTTTCTCGGTTTTCATGCATTATTCTTTCCTGGTTCTCTTCCTGCAGATCCAGCTACTGTTCCATCTCCTTCATGGGGCTTATTATTCGTGTCAAGAACTTAACTCTAGGTGCATCCTCAAGGTTCTGTCCTGGAACTTCTCTTACTCTCAAAACAAAGGGTTTTTAACCTTATTTGTGTAAGTATCACAGATCCCTTTAGCTATCTGGTGAAGCCTACGGACTCCTCAGAATAGTGTTTTTAAGAGCATAAAATAAAATGCATATGATTGCCAAGGAAACTACTTATATTGAAATAAAGATGGATTTTTTTTCTCATCCAAATGCCTGAATCCCCTGAAACCTATCCGTGGATGCTTTGGGTCTATGGGCCCCAGATTAAGAACCCTTCCTCTACAGCTCCCATGGGTTTAATCTTCATCTCTATGCTAATAACTCACAGTTCTATATATCCAGTACTGGTCTCTCCTCTGAACTCTAGCCCTGTATTATGAGTTGCCTATTGGGCTATTTCATACTGGATGTCCTAGAGACATCTCAAATTCCACACATTTGAAATTACTCTTCTCCTTCCCTTTCCCTCACTCTTCTAAACCTCCCTATTTCCACTGAAGGCAAAACTCTTGTGTTCATATTATCTTGTCTCTTTTGTTCATAACGCCAACATCACCTTGGCTCCTCCATCTACTGCTTCACCCTACATAAACAATCAGTTTGTTTCTACCTCCACAAAATCCCTCCCCCATTTGCAGACCCAGAGTAGACCCCTCTGTCTACTCACACAGTCATCATCTAAGTTCAGAAATTCTTCACCTGTCTCCTGGATGACTGCTAAATCCTGAATGATTACTCCTAAGTACTCTGCCTGTTTCTTTCTCCACCCAGTCCATCCTCCAGGCAGCTGACAAAATGATTTTCCTTAAATATGGCTACATCATTCCCCTATTCAATAAACTCCAATTATTCTACATTGTTTCTAGGATCAACTATAAACTCCTTTAAATGGCAATCAAAGCACTTCACAACCTGGCCTCAACTTATTTTTCTAATCTCTCTCATTGCTCTACATTGCTCTCATACTCTGCAATCCAATCCACCAATCTGGCCTCATCATTCCTTACACATGGCCCCTGTGCCTTTGTACTGGCTTCTTAATTATCTTGTCCTGACTGTCTCCCATGCTTGGAATGTACTTCACTCTCTACTCTTTCTCACAAAGTCCCTAATTTCCTGCAAGAAACAGCTCAAGGGAGCTGATGCTGAGTGAGGGGAGCAGAACCAGGAGAACCTTGTACACAATTACAGACACATTGCATCTGTGATGACTACTTTGATAGACTTGGCTCATCTCAGCAATGCAAGGCTCTAAGACAGCTCCAAAAGGCTCCTGATGGAAAAGGCTATCCACATCCAGAGAAAGAACTTTGGAGTCTGAATGCAGATGGGAGCAAACTAGTGCCTCCCTGCCTTTTTTGTTTTGTTTTGTTCCTTCTCTTTCTCATGGTTCATCCCATTGGTTATAATTTGTCTCTACAACTTGACTATTGTGAAAATATGTTTAATGTGACGGTATATGTAGAACCTATATTGGTTCTATCATGCTATCTTGGGGGGTGGGAAAGGGAGGGAGAGGGACAGGGAGAAAATTTGGAACTCAAAAACTTGTGGAACTGAATGTTGTAAATGAATAATAAATAAATTTAAAAGAAAAAAGGATGAAGGGTAGACAACAATAAAGACAATGAATTATCCATTAAAAATTATTAAAAGGTAAAAAAAAACAGCTCAAGGGCTAAACAAATTGTTGTACATGAACACAATGAAATATTACTGTGTTGTAACAAAGAGGATTTGATGAATACAGATGAAAGACTCGTGTGAACTGATGCCGAGTAAAGTAAGCAGAGCCAACCAAATGATAGACATGAGGACCACAACAATTGAAAGATGGGGAGAACTACCACAAAAACTGTTGAAAGTTCACATGACAAAATTACAAAGATCAAGCCAAAGAAGAGATGTGAGAGAAGGCATTTCCTCCCACTCCTTTGCAATCAAGAGACATCCTTGACTCCTCACTCTCTCCTACCCCTAAGGCCTGTTGATTCACCCCATGCCACCCCTTCTCTCCACCACCTGCTGCAGGCTCTCATCACCCCCCATCTCTCTCTCCACTCTAATCCGTCCTCCATTCAGACACCAATGTGATTTTCTTAAAGTACAAGTCCAATTGCGTCACCCTACACCCTACTTCATAAACTCCAGTGATTCCCTGTTGACTCCAGGAGTAAATACAAACTATGCTGTTTGGCATTCAAACCCCTTCATAACGCAGCCCCCTCCTACCATCTCAATCTTCTTACACCTCTCTCCCCAACAGGTACGTCCTCTCCAGTGAAACTGACCTGGCTATTCCACAAACAAGACCCTCCCCCTTTTTAGCTTTGGGCATTTTCCTTAGCTATCCCCCAGCCTCTCCCTCCACTCTGACTACTCACCTCCCTAGCTTCAAGGTCCGGATTAAAATAACATCTTTTACTGGAAGCATTCCCCAACTCTACTTCCCTACTTCGTTCTAGTGCTTTCCCTCTGTTAATTATTTCCTATTTGTCCTGTATATAGATTGTTTGTATATATTTATTTTCCAATTATTTCCCATGTTAGATTGTAAGCTTCTTGAGGTCAGGGACCTTTCTCTTCTTTTTTTTTTTTTGTTTGCCTCCAGAGCGTAGTGCAATGGCTGGCACATATTGAGCATTTTTTAATAAATGTTGATTGATTGATTACTTAGTCTCTTTATATTTTTTCTATAAATAATTATATTCAAAGTATCCCAAAAGTTTTAGTGTAAGCTTCAAAAAAACCAAACTTCTTTTAAAAAAACTTTAATAAGTTAAACTTTTAAGCCTTAATAATTTTAATAATAATAAGATAACATAAAGCTTTAATAACCTTAAGCTGCACCGAGTCTTTTGGATTAACCACTGTATGTACTGATGGTTTCTCCTGCAGAATGTAAGTTCCTTGAGAGTAAAGGTTGTTTTGTTCTTTGTGTTTGCATTGCTGACACCTAACACAGCCCCTCCCCTTCCTGCACATAGTAGGCACTTAATAAATGCCAGTTAGCTGATCAACTTCCTTATCATGGCATGAAGGTGACCCTGGGTTCTTAAAGTCTATGCCCCCAAAATGGCAGCTTTGGCAAGTTCTATTTTGTTTGGAAAAAACGGTGAGCTTGGGCCTGGTGGATGGACTTTCTAGGTGCTGTCCAAAGGACCAGCCTCGATGAACTCAGAAAGACTCATCCCTGGTTTGTCACAAGGTGGCCATTTCTTCAGTCCCAACGGCTCTCAAAGAGCATTTGCTATTTGTGTCAGTCATGGGTGGGAACCACATTAATATAACAATTAATATAACAACAATATAACAACCAAATTTTGTTCCATCACAGCTTCTGTCAACTGACAGTTAAATGGGTGCATATAGTTACAAGATAGCCCCGTGATAAAACACTATGCTTTAGGATGGGTATGGTTATACTACCTGCCCTATGATGTGCCTTCATCAGACATTTAGAACTGGGAGGGATCTGAGAAATCCCTGAGTCGCTTTCAGGACCTACATTTGTGTAGCTCACCTACCCTGAAGCACAAAGGAAGCATAATACTGTCATAGCCCACCAGACATCACCAGGAGAGTCTATAAAAATAAAAGCATTTCTCATACACATCTCGTCTTCTCCATTTGTATGGTACTGTTTTAATTGGGGTCCTCAT
>JAQQSW010002592.1:0-14915 GCA_028646575.1 Pseudocheirus occidentalis
GGGTCTGAGGGAGGGATGCTGGATTCTCACACTTCAATAAAGGGACAGGGTAGAGAACAGAACAAGGGAGGAGGGATAGGAAGGAGGGACATATGATCACTGTCACAACATGTCCACTATGAAGATGTTCTGTATAATCACACCTACAGAGCCTGTATTGAATTGGTTGTCCTTCCAGCGGGGGTGGGTGACAAGGGAGCAACTGAAAGAATCTAGAATTCAAAGCTCTGCAATACCTGCAACTAGGAATCAAGATATACAGGGGCTGGGGTAGGGAGACGCTCCCTGCCCTATCAGAAAGTTAAGAGAGCATACCAGGGGAAGGGCTCTGCAGTGGAATCACTGTTTTGGGGTTGGGGTAGGGGAAAGACAGGGAGAAAATTTGTAATTCAAAAATCTCATGAAAATGAATGATGTAAACAAGAAAAAAAATTTTTTAAATTTTTTAAAGAAAAGAAAAAGAAAATGCACCCCAGGACCACTACCCAATACCACAATCCAGATCCAGGCCACTCAGCACAAGAGCACTTAGCCTCTGAATGATTGCTTGGCCCCCCATGCAGTTCGCAGACCGGGAGCTCTGAAGCAGCCACGTGGAAGTCGCTGCAGTGCCGCCGCTTCCTTGCCCTAGCAGTGGTTTAGCTGGACCACTTTCCTCCTCCAAATTTAGCTGAATTCCACTGACATTTCACTTAGTCCTTGTTTCTTATGGCTTAATCATTCTGGAAACTGCCATAGCTGCTGCTGATCCACTCTCCTGGAGGTTCCAGCTGCGGCTTGTCCTGGACACCCCAGGGCCAAGCTGCAGTTTCAAGCTGGTTTCAGCTCCCAGCATGCTCGGATGAGCCCTTGTGTTTTCTGTATTTTTTGAGTTTTGGAGCCCTAAAATTTGTTGAGAGTCATATATTATGGGTATTTGAGGTGGCTACATGGGAGCTGTGGAATCTTGATGCTTCTATGCCACCATCCCAGACTTCTACTTTCTTGCTTCATATTCAAACACATTCTATGTCCCACTTTGTTGTCTTTGCAAAGGCTACTTTGCCTGCCTGCTACACACACTATCTCTCCTCTCCTCCACCTTCGGGAACCTCTATCTTCTTTCAAGAGACCGCTATGTGGTGCCACAGTGCACAGAGCACTGGACCTGGAGTCAGGAAGAGCGAAGTTCAAATCTGGCCTCAGATACCTACTAGCTGTGTGACCCTGGGCAAGTCACTTAACACTTAACCGGGAAAGCCTTACTGATGCAGAGTGAAGGGAACAGAACACAGTAATAGAAATACAGTGTGATGATCAACTGTGAATGACTTAGCAATGATCCAAGACAATTCTGAAAGATGTGTGAAAAACTGCTGTCTACACCCGGAGACAGAGCTGCTGGAGCCTGAACACAGACCAAATCAGACTACTCTTCACTTTTTTCATGGCGTTTGTGTGGGGAGGTCTGTGTTTTCTTTCACAACATGACTAAGATGAAAAACGTTTGCCATGATTACACATGTATAAACCTATATCAAATGACTTACAATCTCAGAAAGGGCAGAGGGGAGGAAGAAAGAGAATCTGGAACTCACAATTTGTTTTAAAAAGTGTTTAAGAAAAGACGTAAATATAAAAAAAGAAATTAATTTAAATCTTAAAAAATCAGTGCTCTCTTTTGTAACAATTTGGCAAAATTTTTAAAGTATATTTACAATAAAAAAGAAATTTAACTCCTTTTCAATGGCTGCAGGTTCCTAATTTGTTTATTTAATGCCCAAAAGTAGTCATATAAATTTCTCTAATAATTCCAAATTCAAGAAAATTTCCAAATCATATAAAATAGTGTTCTGTTTATCCAAACATCCTTTATTTTTATACTCAAATACATGAAAAATAGAACAACTTGTTCTGGACCCTTCCAGAATTGCAGAGGTGTAACTTAACTTTTTAGTTCCTTTAATTCAAACTAAACAAATGATAAAAGTAAAATCTGAGAAGCAAAAGGAAAAACTGTTTTACTGGTCAAAATCGTCTTCACTATTTCTGGCCTTTTCATCATACATATCCAAGTTCTCCTTCTCAAGCTCTTCCTTCTCTTCACATTCAGAATCTTTTTCTCGGTATGCAATTAATGTTATCTTGGGCAGTAAGAAACACTCAGAATTCAAGACCTGCTCAGCAGTCATTGAATTTCTACAGTAGATTAAACTGGACAGCAAGGTCTTGACATCATCATCCTGAAAACAAAACAGAATAATAAATAAAGGAAGACTGACTCAAAGCAAAAAGCTCTGAAACCCTTTAATCAGTGACACTGAGTGATAACCTACTTTCCTCCTAAATATTTTAATGAAATACAGAACCTGAGGCATTATTTACACTAATGCTACAAACACATCCATCAAGTACATTCATGGTCCAAAATAAGGATAAACATTTTAAAAGGGATAAAGCTTCCCTGCTGAATGACTTGAACTAAGTAAAATCTCAGATCAGGTCTCCTCATTTCCCCACCCCTGTCCCTCACTCCCCCCCACACACACACTTTTCCCCCTTCTTTATGCAAATAAACAACACCCAATATCTCAAGGAGCTGGACAGTCTAGAATTCAAACATTTCTTTATCATTGTCCCTCATTTCCAGTCAGTCATTCAACACTTTCCTCTTCCTACTATCAGAGTTTTTCAAGATAATCCTATGCACTTTCCCAAATGTCACCCAGCCTACTTTCTTCTTCCTCTTTAATGTAGGGTCCATCTCATTATCTACCTTCAGTGTCTTTTCAAGATAGAACAGCTAGATCAATACAATGGACTAATTGCCCATCCAACTACAACAGACATTTTCTGGCTCTGGCTTTTCCTGGGTCAATTGTGATGCCAATCTCTCTTGTGTGGTCTTGTATCTCTCTCTGGGGTTGCTGAGCTTGATACAATCAGTCCATGTTCCACAAAGGAGAGCAGAAGAACCTCCATGTTATACCTTACTCTGATACTGAAAAAAGCATCACTGAATAACCCTACCTCTGTATTTGCATCTATCAAGGAATCCCTATGGCTCCATTTTACAAATGCTTTTTAAAAATCATCTAAGAGGAGAGCAGTTTTAGTAATGGTAAGATCTACTCTATGCCCAGAATGGGTAGCTGAAATAGAGCAGTGCTAAATATTCAAGTTGAGTAAGTACAGAAGATGAGGTCAGGCATTAGAGTCATTAACACAGACAGAGAGGCAGGCATCCATGCATCATCGGAAAATAGCATGGAAAAAGGAAATCTCTAAGGAAGTTTTTTTTTTTACTATTATTATTTTAAATAAGCAACAGAATCATATGTTCTTTGCAACTTTCAATGAGGTACAAGTCAATGCAGACAGGTTCTACAGTATAAAACTCTGCACAGTCCTGACTATCCTTTTCTCATGTTTTCATCAAATCCACTTCAAATTCAGAGAAAGATAATCTTCCACAACTTCAGGGACAAAGACATAAGTATATTGGTTGATAGTTACTGATGCTTTCTCAACTGCTTTCTGCTGGCAAAAAAATCTATGGTGTTCCCTTCCTAACCACTGGGTATCAAAAAGAAAAGCAATCTTGAAAACTAACCCCTCAATGTCTTCAAAATCACGTCTCCTCCAAGACAGATGTTGAGTGTGTGTGCGCGTGTGCATGCGCATGTGTGTGTGTACGTGTGTGTGTGTGCATGTGTGTGTCCCTGCTCTGTTCAGCTGCTCTTCCCATCAGTTCAAAGTTTGTGGTTCTACTGTTGTGGATGATGACAAAAGTTGGTCCTAGAAACAAATGCAAACACATTTCTTCCACTTTTTTCCTTCGCTCTCTTCCTTCCAAGTCTCTCTATGTCTCTATCATTTACATACTTGGTGAAATGAATGAAATAAGAAATAATTAGCTCTAATGGAACCTGGACACTAGATTTCATCCAGTTCATGCTATTTTAAGCACTATGTACTTAGTACGTGTTACCGGCCTTCTTCAAAGATCCCCCTTCTCTACCCTGTCTGCCAATGCATGGAAACCTGACTCTCTGCTAGTGATGTCACACCTGACCTTATCATCAGCTCTTACTCAACTCCTTGAATATTCAGCTCTGCTCTACTCCAGCCACCCATTCTGGGTATAGTTAAAACTATTCCATTACTAAAAAAAACTGTTCTCCTAAGATCTCTGGCCCTGAACCCCTCCACGTTCTTCTAAGCTCGTCCCTGGATCTGGTTTTTCACCTTACTACCAGCCTAGGACCTGATGGCCTCAGCCTCTTTCAACAATGTACGCAATGTACTCTCTACAACAAGTAGAAACTAAGAGACTCCAAGACTGGAAACAGCCAAACAAATTATAGTATGTGAATGTAATGGAACATTACTGCACCATAAGAAATGATAAAATGGACAGTTTCAAATGAAATTAGAAAGGTCCATATGAAATGATGCTAAGTGAAATGCTAAGTAGAACCAAGACAACAATTTATACAATAATATTATAAATAACAACAATTTAACTACTTTAAGCCCCTATTACTGAAATAACAAACTATGATTCCAGAAGACTGAAGTTGAAGCATCCTGCCCACCCCTCTTATCAGAGAAGGGATGGCCTCAGAATACAGAATCAGACAAATGTTTTTTTAATGGCCAATAAAGGACTCTGCTTTGCTTAACTGTGCATGTTTCTTAGGAGGGGACTGTTCTTCCTTCAATGGGGAGGAGGGATTGAGAGGCAAAATGAGAGGGAGAGAAAATAAATGCTTGTTAATTGAAAAAGTAATAAAATAAATTTTGAGAAAAATTTGCCAGAGGAAAAAAAGTCCTTTAATAAACTGCTTTTCTCCAGACCCAAAATTGGGGGGGGGGGGGGAAATCAACAGCCTTTTATTTGGGGATTTAAAATCAGAAATTTCTGATCAAATTAGTGATTTCCTCTTTACTTCAAAGTGTTCTGAGCAACTAAAAAAAGAAAATGACCGTAATCTTCTTGACAAAGAACTTTCCACCGAAGGGCCCTTTCATCTCTAAAATTCTCTGATTTTCTGTCTGTAGCCTTGATTTGGTACAACTGGGGACAGACACACTTATCCTACATAATGTTAGTAAAAATGTTGTTCAGTTGTGTCCAACACTTTGTGACCCCATATGGAGTTTTCTTGGCAAAGATACTGGAGTGCTTTGCCATTCCCTTCTGCAGTAGATTAGGCAAACAGGGCTAAGTAATTTGCCCTGGGTCACACAGCTGGTAAGTGTTGGAGGCTGGATTTAAACTCAGGTCTTCCTGACTACCAGGCCAGTACTCTATCCACTGAACCACCTGCCTCCCAGTAAAACGCCACCGGCAGTCTAAAAAATCCAACAATGTTTTCCCCACCATCAACTACTTGGCCTCCTACTATTCCCATCGTGATCATTTCCAACACCAAGCAACTGCCTCCCAATTGTTTTCTTCACTTGTGTTCCAGAACTGCGGAGTGTTACAGAAGTCAAAACAACTCAAAGATCAATTCCACTATAAAATCCAGGATGTTCACTGCCAATCCATAATCCTTTTGTTCTTCTCAGCACCACTCCTTCCCAAGGTAAAGCTTCACCAGCATTCTCATCCTCCTGCAACCCCACAGGGCCCCCCCCAGTCTTGGTAGATGGGTCATTCCCTCAGACTTCAACAACTGAGCAGATGCCAGGGGATCCCACGGGCTGCCCATATGTCACCCTTCCCTTCCAGACTCTTCCTGATCATACAGTCCTTTGAGGTTCCATTCTTCAAAAATATAAAGAACTCCACTGAACCCACACTATCAGACCTGCTCTGTCGGCCCGCCCCACTCTTTGATGATAAACAGGTGGTTGTTAGTCCGCATCCTCTGCTCTCTAGCCATTGGACAATGGCTCCCAAACATTGGGACTTTACCCCTGCAAACAGGCTTAGAGATGTGGGTCTTACCTTGTCCAAGCCTACACTCCCATCACCCTTTCAAATCATGTTCAAGGGTGAGCTCCAACCCAAGGCCTTTTCAAATCTTCCCAGTTAATATTCCCTCCTCCAAATTATTTTGTATTATTTTATACATCATTTTCATTTCTTTATCTGTACACGTGCTACTTGCTCTCAAGTGAATATGAACTGGGGGGCAGAACTCTATTCCTGTTTATCTTTAAAACCCAGAATTTAATGCAGTGACTGACATGCAGCGGTAGCTTAATTGATGCCTGCTGAAACAGAACTGGCTGAAAAGAAAAGATGGCATCAGAATGTGAGGTGACATAAATGCTAGGCCAGAAAAGAGGATCTAAATAGGTGTCAGAGTCCCACATTTTCATTTCAATGATGAGAAAAGAGTCTGAGGGAAGTTACATAACCAAGACACAAGATCTGACACCAGAGCCTGCTGGACACCAGGAATGGAAAGTCCAGACAGGTGAACCATATGCCCAAGAGACAGAAGGAAGGTGATGGCAGGAGGTGGGGAGACACGGAAGGTCCCCTGAGGAAGGTGGCACTCATCAAGGAAAGGTCCTTGCAGTAGCAGGAAGAAGGATGGGACAGAAAAGAAGAAAGGGAACTTGGGGCAAAGATGCCAGCACAGCACCTGACTGCATGGATCTGTGGTGGGGTGATGAGGATAAAAACAAAGGAGAAACAGAGGCACAGACAGAATCATGAGGCCTTGCTAAATGGAGCAGCACTCTGCCAACATCTATACAAATCTTTTATGTCAAAACCTATTCTAAAACTTCAAAACCTCTGTACCCCCACACATGTAGTAAGTGATTCACAAGATAGGATGCCTGATGGATAAATTTTTTAAAGTTTGAATGAAAAAATAAAGTTTTTAGGATATTCCTTAACTAAACATTGATCTTTCTCTACTTTTCCTTATATTAAAAAAATTATATCCAGAGAACACCCAAATAAAATAACTACAAAAGGCAAAAGATATCTAGCAATCAATCTACCAGAGCATAGTCAACAGCTGTACAGATACAATTATAAAGCGATCCTTAAAAAAATAAGGACTTAAATAACAGGAGGGATATTCAGTGCTGACAGATGGGCCAGGCCAACATAGCCAAAATTAAATACTACCTAAATGACTTTCTAGAATTACTGCCATAGTAAACAACAGACCAAGAATATACTTTATAAAACTGGACAAAATATTAACAAAGTGTGTTAGAACAATAAAATCTAGAATCTCAGTGGAAATAATTTAAAAAGTAGGAATGGAGAGGAGGCAGATTACTACTCGCAACCTCAGACAGAAAGCATGGGAGCAATCTGGAACTGGTTAATAAACAGAAAAGTAGGAAAACGGAACAGATGAAGAACTCAAAGTAACATAACAGCCCAGGACATGATAAACACCCAAAAATTCCCTAAGAAAAAAGTTATTAATTGGCAGGATTTGGTGAGAAAATAAAAAATGAGTTCGGTGACCAAAGCAAGTGCTCACGGATGGAGGAAGATTTTTAAAGAATTAATACAAAGTAAAGTGAGCAGAAGCAAGAAAACACTTTTACAGGACTAGAACAGTGTAAATGGAACAACAAAAGACCTAAAAATAAATGCTGTGAAATTATAATGACAACCAATTTTATACAAACTGAAGCATACTTTTTTTTTACTTTTTTTGTGGTTTGAGGTTTTTTTCTACAAAATAACTAATATGGAAATATGTTTTACATGACTGCAAATATGTAACCAGTATTAGATTTTCTACCATCTCAGGGAGGCAGAAAGGCGGGGGAAAAAATAATTTAAAATTTAAAACATTTTAAATGTTTTTATTGTTTTTACATGTAATTGGGAAAAATAAAAAAAAATTTAAATAAATTTTTAAGATTATAAAGACCAAGCTAGATCCCAAAGAAAATGTATGAAAAGGTATCTCCCTGTTCCCCTTTTTTGCAAAGGTGGGAGACTATCGGGTCAGAACCCTGCAAACATAAGACTTTTCCAATGTGCTGGTTAGTTTTGTCAAACACCTTTTTCCCCCCTCTTTTTTAATCCTTTGTTATAAAGGGATGATTTTCTGGGAGAGGAAGGAGGGAGAGACAATGTAAAATGTAGATGATGCATAAAACAACAGATAATACAAATTCACTGCTAAAAAAACGGTCAGAATCAAGTATTAATAAGCTTTCAAACTTCCAAATTTGAATGCCCAAAAAGGCATTAAGTTTGCATTGCTAGGATCCAGCTTTATTAAATTAGATCTATTTTCAATCGCAAATTAAATCTCTCAACTTCAATCTTCCCTTGTTTCAGGGCAAATCAATTCCATTCCTCCTTGACTGAGAAAACAAGAAGCAATCCTAACATACGCAGAGGACAAGGGTATTGCTCCTTGAAACCTGCAAATACAAGATGACAAAGGGCATATTTAATAGCTCTGTATCATCATCATATTAAGGTAACAGCAAATCGCAGTCATCCTCTCTTAACATGATTTTTCTCCTCCCCAGTACAGAAAATGTTTCCTTATTTCCATTCTACTATCTAATTTCAACTCACCAATACAAGCAGAACTTAATGCTCCTGTGAACTGAACAAATCCAATGGGGACACAAGCCAAAAGCAGGAGACAAGAGAGCTTATGGGGAAGAAGATTTTGCCCCTCCTCAAGCAGTTAAGAAACTACCATGTCCTGTCTCTAATTCATCAAATTCAATCTAAATCCTCTACAGATCATCAAGGGCTTGTTCAACACTGAGCTTGGAATCCTATAACTCTCAGGGTAAATGAGATCACCAAACTACCAGTGTCATCACAGTCAATTGGCTGAGGGTGAGGTAAAACCTCAGAGATTGTGATGAAGCCTTCTTTCCTAAGGTTGTCAATACTTGCATTTCTTTTGAGAACTGTCTCAGGCATGTAATCTTGCTCATTTGTCTACTGGGTAATGGTTTCTTGTCTTATATTCTAAGAAATATACCAAACTACCAAACTCTGATCTAAGAGAAGATGAGCAAATCTTCTCCAGTAAATAGAATAACTGCAAACTAAAAGCAGTTATAGTGTCAGTTTATACACTAGTGAGAAAATAAAAAGTCGACATAACCATATATACAATAATAAAGGTTACTGCTTTGCAAGGGTCTAACACAAAATCTTTCAGAAACCTTACTACCTATAAACTCACCAAGTAATATCTGATCACAGATCAATACACTGAAAATATAACTTTTACCTGTGAATGAAAAACTACAATGCAGAAATGATGATACCCAGTTTCAACTTACATACAAATTTAAAGATATTTGAACATACAATAGAGTATTTTCTCCAAGTATGCATAACCAAAGGGAAAAACAAAACATACAATAAGTTTCTTAAAACAGTGCTAAGAGAAAACCTACAGCATTATATTTCACTGCCTCAAAGTCCTATTTATCACCTAAGATTCTTAGAAAAACTTCCCTTCTTGTAGAAGGAATTCAAGGCATCCAAATTTAAAAAGCAGCAAAGAACCAAAATGACCAGTGTATAACTGCAAAAGTCATCTCCCTTTCCAAACCTAGGGAAGTATTTAGAAGCTTAAAAATGGTAAGTCTTTTTTGGTCAAATACATTTCACAGATGTTAAATATGAGCACTGGTATCAAATGTATTGACATGCTCCCCATCAGGCAAATACAAGAAGTTTACATACCAGATGAAGCCCCTCGACTTCTGGAATTCCATCCTCATTTATTTCAAATTCTTGATTCTGAACACAAAGCTGTAAAATAAATAAATAAAAACTCATTTTAACTTTGGGAAGTAAAAAAGCATTCTGTGCAGGAACAAGCTCTCGTCACCTTCACTTCCAGAGGCCAAAAGAATAGAGATCACTTAGAGAAGTGCAATGACTCTTGCCAACAGCTGCATCACAAGTTCACAATAAAGACCATCCACTTAATCCTCTCAGCACAACTTCTTCCCACTGTCTAACACATCTTCATAGACTTTTTGTCCAATATATTTATGGGCTACAAATATTTTATTAGCCCAATAACAATTATAGAGATAATTATATTCTGTCCTCAAAAAGCATTTACTACATTGTAAAGCTACAGAAAAAGACTTTAAAATCTTTTGTTTCCCCCCCACAAAAAATCTTTGCAGCAAGTTTCTCTGATGAAAGTCTAATATCCACCTTATATGAGAAACTGACAGAAGTATTTATAAACAGGAGCCCATTTCCCAAACTAAAACTCTAAAGAGACAATTCTTAAAGGAAAAAATCCAAGATGTTGGAGACTATAAAATCTTACAAAAAAAAAAGGTGATCCAAATCAATAATTCAAGGAATATACATTAAAGCAACTCTGAGGTTCTATCTCCTATCCCTCAGATTATTGAAGACGGCAATAAAGAAGGATGGAGAACAATGAGGGGCAGAGAGAGGCTGGGAGCAAAGATGTCCATCCATTGCTGGGGCTGTGAACTAGTCCAGCCCTTCTGGAAAGCTTTCTGGACCTCAGCCGCAAAAAGTCACTCAATACCCCTACCTGGTGACCTAGTAATACCACAACTAAGCCTACACCCCCCAAAGAGATCAAAGAAAAAGAAAAAGGATCCACATACACAAAAACGCTTCAAGAAGCTCCTTTTATTGAGCAAAGGACCAGAAACTAAAGGAGTACTCATCAACTGGGGAAGCATCTGAGCAAACATAAACATAATGGGATATTATTGCATTATAAGAAATTTCAAAAAGAATGAATTGAAACTTGTAAAAAAAAAAAAGTCATATGAACTGATGCAGAATAAAGACTGCAAAAGCTGAAGAATAATCTACACACCAACTCTGAAAGACTTAAAGACTGCTCAGCGTCCATTAGACTACCATCGCCTCTCAAGTGGGAAGAGTCTTTGACCTTTATAGGTGGAGTGGGAGCAGGGGAGGGAGGATTGGGGAGCAGGGAAAGGGTCCCTGAGATCCTATAGTGATACAAGAAACAGAAAATATCAGTAAAAACTTTTTTAAAAGGAAAAGAAGCCAATGTGAAAAATATATGGTGGGCATGAGGAGGTTTAATAAATAATAAATACAAAACTTAGAAGAACTAGGATAAAGGCTGCCATATGTACATAAACTGAGTAAAAAGGAGATGAGCAGGTCATAAGCCAAGGGACACACCAGGCGGGCAACCTCCTCTAACATCCTGATGTCCCCAAGATATCAGAAGGAAAAGGCGTCACATGGGAACGAGGAACATCTGGCATTTTTCATGCTTTCAGAGGCTGCCAAGGCTAAAGAATTAACCACCACTAATGAACAGCAGACAACGTCTGTTCCCAGGACCAGACTCAAAGCCTTTCCATCATGGCAGAGCCCACCACAGTTTGCATTCTGCTAGCACAGCCTTTGGATAACATGAAGTGACTTCACACTTGGATGGGACATCTCAGATAGACGTGGGTGAAGAGGTGGTAAAAAACAATCGATTTTTCTTCAACTCTTTTATGTGTCAGTAAGTAGTCAGTTTTATATGTTTAGATACAAGGTAAATGGAAAGAGCTGCCATGATACAGGAATAAAGTTAAGTCACACACAACAATGAAAACTAGCAGCAGGTCCTGAGGTTAAGTACATCTGCACCTGTATATCAGCACAGGGAGTATCCATACTGACAAAAGTCACAGATCCGTAAGGGAATAAATGCTTCTTTCAAAATCATTGACACAATATCCTAGACTTAAAGTTAAATAATGGGTCCCATTATTTAGTCTTTATTTCCTTCACTCTCTAGAGACAGAACTATGGCAGGAAAAGTATAAAATGCCAGAATTCACTTTCCTGAAACACATTCAAAGAAACAGTGGCAATAATAGCTGATGAGAATTTAGCTGTCCAGCATGTAAACTGAGAAGATCTGGGTTTAATTTATGGTGTTCAGAAACCCTATCTACATCTAGGTGTGACACTTTCGGAACAAATGAAAATCACTGTCTGGAGGGAATGAAAGACTCTTTTTGGAGCCATACTTTCGTCTGGTCTAGTTGCTGGTGGATTTTCAGTAAAGTAAAGAAATAATTGTAAATAAAGATGCACTTTATTCGCTTAAGAATATCAAAGGGAAAAGTAGTGAGTTTGTGATGTTATATTCCCTATCAAAGTGAATGTGCTTCAGGATAAGTGGTTTGTTTTTTTTCCTAATCTCTTCTTCTGGGAGGACCAGTTAAATGAACTTTTCGAACACAGGTAATATCAACTAAGAAGGACCTCTTTGGAACACTCCTATTACACTTCATCAAGTCACAGAAACCAATTCCTCCTTTTGGGGAAAAGTAGCAAGGAAGCTGAGGGGCAAAAGGCAAGAGAAAAAGAACTCAACTGATAAACAAGTACCACCATCTCTCAGACTCAGACACGGATGAGGACGTGGACCCAAGGAGAAAACCTGTGATGTATACATTAGTCAGACCAAGGGGCTCAAAGAAGGAATGCTGAATCAGCTCTCAGAATACTGTCTCTAACAAGCACTTTTAAATGAATGACTACATCCCCCCAGATCCGAGTGCTGAAGAATGGCCTTACTTTGGGCAACAGATGTCCTCTGGGGAGGGCATGATAAGGATGATGTGACATGCACCCCAGCCAGTGTGACCACAGCAAAGCTCGCATGCCCTCAGATGGCCCAATCCACTAGCACAGCATCCTTTTTTCCCCCTCTCAAAACAAGGTACTGAGAATGGTGCAGTATCTAGATTCCACAGACCAGGGGTCAATACACATAATGGGAAAAGATTAAAACAGGAGGCGAAAAGGAGGCAGTCATTTCTCTGGTGGCCAAGTGCCTGCAACCTTTTGGAGAAACCATCCTGTGTCAACACTACAGTCCTACAGCAGACTCTCTTTTCGCAAATCCACCATCTACTAGAAAATTAGGCTCAAAAATGCAAACATTTTACAGGGCAGTGACACGGTCACCTGTGTACTTTTGGAAGATTAATTTGGCAGCTAAGTGGAAGATGGACTAGGGCTCAGAGAGACCTGAGACAGGCAGAGTTCTCAAGCCGGCGACCGCAGGATTCCAGGCACAAGGTGATGAGGGCCTAGACCACGAGGGTGTCCACGTTAGAGGAAAGAAGGGAGCTTGTGCAAAAGAGGTGGCTGGGTGGCATAGTGGGCAGTGTGTCAAGCCTAGAGTCAAGAAAGCTTGAATTCAAATCCAGCTTCAGACGCTTACTAGCTGTGTGACCCTGGTCACTGCACCCATCTGCCTCAGTTTCGAGGATCGAACAAGACAATAAGTGTACAGCGCTTGGCTCCGTCCACGACAAAGTAAATGCTACATTTATAAATATCGGCCATTGTCATCGGTTATTGAGCACAAACAGCGGGACTGGCCATGGCCAGCAGCCTGGCTGGGGGGACACGGAGGAGCTTGGATGCTGGACAGGCTGAGTCTAAGCTGCCTGTACATGGAACAGCCCGGGATATTCTGCTGTGGAGACTTTAACCTCTTTAAAAAAAAAAAAAAAAAGGAAGGGAAGAATGAGGGGGAGAAACACTCCCGGAAGTGATGGCCAGCAATGTATTGAGAATATGACATTAAAAAATGTTAAGTCCCTTCTTCCAACCCCAAAGCGCGTCACATCCTCCATCAAACCAGACCATGACAACAAACACACACATTTCTCCAGAATCCAATCACCTGGTACTGAGTCGCAGCAATCTCTAAAGCTAAAATACAGTCAAGATGTGACAAAAAACCAAAATTCCATTCAAAAAGAAAGAAACAGTAATAAAGAAACAGCAGCAGCGTAGAAGCAGCAAGATCCCGCAGCTCCCACACAGCCACCCTGAACACCCATAAAATATGACTCTGGACAAATTCTAGGACTCTCAAACTCACAAAAATACAGAAAACAAATTTCTCGCAGAAGGCAGCTCGGCAGCAGGGGATCATGGCGGCAGGACTTGAGCCAAGACCAGCCCAGCCTGAAACCGAAACCGCGGCCAGGCCCAGGGCAGTAGGAAGTAGCCGAGCCGTGCCACAGTCAGTCTACAAGAGAGAAGATCTACAGACTCCAGAAACTCCACATCTAGCAAGACGTGAAAAATAGGGATTAGAGAAAGGCAGCTTGGCAGGGGGGCAGGCCAGGAGCCGAGACCAGCCCAGCCTGAAACCGCCATGCGGCCAGGCTCCAGGGTGGTCAGTAGGAGCCGAGCCTCCCAAGCCACAGAGTGAGTCTACTTCAGATAAGATCTACTGCACCTCGAGCAATCTTCACATCTACTAAGCCAGGATTAGAGGTCAGTGAAAGTGAGTGAAGCTTTCAAGCTAAATTTGGGGGAGGAAAAGCAGATCCGCTAATCTATCCCCAGGACAAGGAAGCAGTGGGGGAAGGGCAGGATCTGCTATAACTGGCGGCTGCCCCCACTGGGCTACTTCACAGCCCCTGGCCTGTGGATTCTGCTGAGTCAATTGATCAGGGCCAAGTGCTCTTGCATTGAGCAGCATGGATCCAGATTGTGGTCTTGGGTGGTGGTCCTGGGGAGCGCTTTCAGCAGGCCAAAGCTTGGGGGGGGGGGGAACCTGCAACACCCCCCCTAATGATTCCGGCAGCTATGAAAACCCCAGCGATTTGGAACAGAGGTTTCCCCCCTGGAAGCAGAGTTTCACAAACCTAAAAAACCCAACCAATTAATTGACTAGCCAACATGAGGAAAAGGAAGCAAAATAAGAACAGCAATAAAACTCTAGAATCCTTTTTTATGGACAAAAAGGATCAAAGTATGGAACTGGAGGAAGACAACACAGTCAGCACTCCCACACCAAATGCTTCCAAGACACTTGAAGAATGCCTAGAAGTTATAGATAATCTGAAAAAGGACTTTGAAAACCAAATAAGAGAAGTGGAGGAAAAACTGGGCAGAGAAATGAGAACGATGTGAGAAAATCGTGAAAAGAGAGTCAACAACCTGA
>JAQQSW010002593.1:0-14914 GCA_028646575.1 Pseudocheirus occidentalis
ATGGGGAGGAAGGGGAGAAAAATCTATAACTGAAGTGACTATGGAACAGAATCTTGTAACCTAAAAGTGAACAAACAAGTTAACTTTAAAAAAAAATAATAATAAAATAAAATTAAAAAAAAATTTGGAAATGGCTGGTACCTCTAGGACCAGAAGGCCCTGAAAAGTTGACTAAACCAATCATGCCCTAGCCATTGTGCCAAGATCCTAAAAGGACTCCATTGGGATTATCTCAGCAGCCTGAGGGGGAAAGTCTCCCCTACACCTCCTTTTCAATTTCATTCTGAAACTCAAACTTCTTGGATCTCATGCAAAATCCTTGACCTAAGAATTCCCAAACTGTTTACATGACCAGCCTCTATACCTTCTTACTCACTCCTCTGGGCTTCATTAGAGAGCATTCTTCTACTCTGGGAAAATGCCATGCCATGATGGGAGCCATGGCAAAGGGATGGGGAGATGAAGAGCTAATCTCTCTTGAACTGGTCTAGAACAGGGAGATGAATCTTCCTCCACATAAACCTAGAGGCAGGGGACCTTAACCATTGTGCTGAGGACCCCACGGCAGTCTGGTGAAATCTACAGATCCCTTTCTCGGCTTCATGTTTTTAAATAACTAAAATAAAATCAATTGCATTGAGTTATTAAAATATGTTTTAAAAATTCATGCACGTCAGAATGGACTGGTGACCCTTCTAAATGTTTGCAACATTCTAGCCTATAGCTAGCACGCTGGAGACTCAGTCATTTCAGCAATCTAGCTTTCTTTCCCTTATAATATCACTTCAGTCCTAAGACCATGTCAAATGGTAATGGCTTAACATGCAAACTGCTCCGAACTCCTCACTCCATTGAGCACAGATTGGAGGGAAACTTTTTTTTCTTACTGTTATTTCAAAATGTTCCAAACTCTTTTTTTAAAGTCTCAGTCTCCCTGTCTCACCCAGGTTGGAAGTGCTGGGTCTACTCACAAGGCCGGTCCTCCTACTGATCCTCCCAAGAACTTTGACCTGGCATATAGTAGATACTTAATAAATGTTGACTGACTTTGACCTGCTCTATTTCCAACCTGGGCCCGTTCACCCAACCTGAGATGGGGTAAGGGGGAGGGGTCCTCCTCTGCTCCGGCAGGTTCACCATATTGATGCCTAATTAGTGCTGACACCTGTTTGGTATAGCCCACTGCAGCTTAGGCAAAGCCCTAGCTCCAGCCCCAGCCTCCTGTGTAGCTGGGGTTATAGGCATGTCTGACCAGACCTAGCAAACTGTTTCCAATGCTTTAGTTTTGACATTTATCTATGGCTTACTTTTCTAATATTATGTTAGGTTGTTGCTGTTGCTCAATTGTGTCTCACTCTTCATAGCCCCATGGACCATAGCACGCCAGGCCCTTCTTTCTTCCACTATCTCCCAAAGTCTGCCCAAGCTTGTTTTCGATGCTTCCAGGACACTATCCATCCATCTCATCCTCTGCCATCTCCTTGTTCGTTTGCCTTTAATCTTTCTCAACATCTGGATCCAATGAGTCCCATCTTCTGATTATGTGGCTGAAGTATTTAAGCTTCTGCTTCAGTATCTTACCTTCCAGTAAACAGCCTGAATTAATTTAAGTATTGACTGATTTGGCCTCCTTGCTGTCCAGGGGACTCTCAAAAGTCTCCAGCACCACAATTTGAGAGCCTCATTCTCTGGCACTCAGCTCTCCTTATACTATTCCTCATTTATAAACCCTACATACCAACCCAACTGGCTTACTTGCTGTTTCCTGCCCCTAGGGATTTGCCCAAGCTGTCCCCATTCCTGAGATATGTTCTCTCCTCACTTTTTGCCTCTAAGAAACTTGAGCCTTATTTAGGTGACACCTCCTCTGAAAAGCCTGGATTCACCTTCCCTCTCTCCTCCAGTTAGCTTGTGCATGCTTATGTGTATACATGCTCTGTGCCCCTCTAATAGAATGAAAGACCTCTGAGGGCAAGGACTGCTTCATTCATGTTTTTGTCCTCCTGGTCCCTGGCTAAAAGACCTTCCACATAAGGGCACAGAAATGATGCTAGAAGGGACCTCTGAGGTCATCAAGTTCAACCACTGCAATTTCACAGATGAAAAAACGTAGGCCCAGAGTGGGTAGGGGACCTTCTTCTTTTGTGTCCAAGGTTACTAAAGTAGCATGTGACAGAACCAGAATTTGGACCAACGTCCTCCAAAGCCAAAGTCAGCTCCACATTAGGTGCCTTTCATGGAATTGAAAGGAAAGGGAGTGACTGAATTTGAGCCAAATGCAAGCTTTTCATAAGCAGTCTTTTGGGAGGAAGAAGAGATCTCTACCAGAATGTGTGCTCTAAGTCAGGGTAGGATGAGGAGTTGGAAGGGCTCCCAAGTGTTCTACAAAAATCAAGCAGAAAGGCTCTTTTCTGCCCAGGCCGATCAGGGAGGGCATTGTTGAGGTTGTAACTGAGCCGGACTTGGAAGACAGAAAAGTATTTCAATAGACAAAGTGTGAAGGATCTGGCCCGGGCCTTGGAGGGCAAATCCAACTTTTTCATTTTACAGAGGAGGATGCTAAAGTCCAAGAAGGGAATATGACCCTGGGGTCACACAGAGACCAAATGTCTGAGGCCTGATCTGAATTCATCCTGGGCCTGCTTCAAAGGAGAGGACTCAGTCACTATACCATGCTACCTCTCACCACAGGGCAGCCCAGACAAATGCCAGGTGGAAGGAGGGGCTGGGACACCTTCAGGGAGCAGCTGATGAACCAGGCTGGCTGGAACAAAGAATGTGAAACCAAAGCTAGAGAAGCCAGGCCTTATGCCAGAAATATTCCAGAATGTCTTTGACCAGAGAGTATGTAGGCCACAGCATGGGGAAGCCAAACTCTGCAGCAGGGACATTCCACTGTCAGACTGGGCAAGTGACAGGTGATGGTCACATGACAAATTTACTCACAGGGACAAGTCTTGATTTTTTTCCACTCTGAATTTATTTATTTTCTTCTTTACATGACTCATTTCCACGAGATTTTGAGTTATAATTTTTCTCCCCATCTTTCCCCTACCCCCCACCCCAAAACAGCAAACCCACTATAAAGCCCCTCCCCTAATCTGCTCCCTCCTATGTCCTCCTCCATAGCCCCTCTAACTTTCTGGTATGGCAGGATGGGTCTCCCTACCCCAGTGCCTGTATATGTTAATTCCCAGTTGCATGGAGTTAATAATAACAATCTTTACACACACACACACACATACACACACACACATTTGCTTTCTGGAGGGCAATTGGGGTTAAGTGACTTGCTCAAGGTCACACAACTAGTTAAGTGATAATTGTCTGAGGCCAGATTTGAACTCACTCAGGTCCTCTTGATTCCAGAGCCACTACTCTATTCACTGCACCACCTAGCCACCCCCACGTATATATTTTTAACATTTGATTATAGAACTTTAACTTCCAGATTCCTTTCCCTTCTGCACTCATCACCACCCCCACTGGAAGGACAAGCAATTCAATACAGGCTGTATATATGTAATTACACAGAACATCTCCACAGTGGACATATTGTGAGAGACTGATTATATGTCCCGCCTTATCCCACCCCTGCCCTTGTTCCATTCTCTACCCTGTCCCTGTCCCTTTACATAAGTGTGTACTTCCAGCAACCCTTCCCCACCCCCACCCTCCCCTCCATCATCCCGTCTCTCATCCCCATCCTCCCTACTCTCCTGTGTGGCAAGATACCCAGTTTAGAGTTTATGTCATTCCTTCCCTAAGCCAAATTCAATGAGAGTAAGGTTGACCCTTTCCTTTTTGCCTTCCTGTTCTTCCCCTCCATTGTAACAGTTATCCTTTGCCTCTTCTATATGAGATGATTAATCCCATTTTGTCTCTCCCCGTTTCCTCTCATTCTAGTCCTCTCCCACCTCAGAATTTCACCTTTTAAAGTATCATCCCTTCTTATTAAGTTGATCCTGTGCCATCTGTCTATGTATACATATACACACATACATACTCAGATATGTATTCACATGCATATATGTATACCCTCCTATATAGACATATGTATATGTATATGTATATATACATTTGTATTTCCTTCATCTATCCTCATACTGAGAAAAATTTCATAAGTTACCATTATTGTTTTTCCATGTAAATGGTTCAACTTTGATAAGTTCCTTATGATTTCTTTTCCATGTTTCCCTTCTCATGCTTCTTGTATTTGAGCATCAAATTTTCCTTTCAGTTATGGTTTTTTCAGCAAGAATGATTGAAAGTCCTCCACCTCACTGAATGATCATATTTTCCCCTGTAACATTATATTCAATTTTGCTGGTAGGTGATTCTTGGTTTTAATCCCAGCTCCCTTTATCTCAGGAATATCATATTCCAAACCCTTCAAACCCTCAATGTAGAAGCTGCCAGATCCCGAGTTATCCTAATTGTGTTTCCACAGTATTCAAATTGCTTCCTCTTGGCAGCCTGTAATATTTTCTCCTTGATTGGGGGCTCCAGAACCTGACTATAACATTCCTAGGAGTTTTCTTTTGGGGATCTTTTCAAGAGGTGATTGGTGAATTCTTTCAAGTTCTATTTTGCCCTCTGGTTCTAAAACATCAGGGCAATTTTCCTTGAGAATTTATTGAAGGATGCTTTCTAAGTTATTTTTTTATAATGGCTTTCAGGTAGTCCAATAATTTTTAAATTGTCTCTTCTGGATCTGTTTCCCAGGACAGTGGTTTTTTCAAGGAAATATTTCACATTGCCTACTATTTTTTCATTTCTTTGGATCTGTTTAATAGTATCTTGGTTTCTCATAAAGTAATTTTCTTCCATTTGCTCCACTCTAATTCTGAAGTGATTATTTTCCTCAGTAAGCTTTTGAGATTCTTTTGCCATCTGGAAAATTTAACTTTTTAAGGCATTCTTCTCCTCATTGGCTTTTTGGGCCTCTTTTACCATTTGAGTTAATTTTAAGGTGTTATTTTCTTCAGTCAGGCTGTTGACTCTCTTTCCATGATTTTCTTGCATCATTCTCATTTATCTTCCCAATTTTTACTCCAATTCTCTTATTTGGTTTTCAAAATCCTTCTTAAGCTGATCTATGGCTTCTAGATAGTCTTCATGTTTCTTGGAAGCTTTTGGTATGGGAATTCTAACTGTGTTGTCTCCCTCCCATTCCATGCTTTGATCCTTTTTGCCACCAAAAAGGATTCTAGAGTTTGGTTGCTGTTCTTACTTTACTTCCTTTTCCTGTTCATGTTGCCAGTGAATTACTTGTCTTTTTAGGTCTGTGAAACTCTACTTCCAGGGGGGAAAGCTCTGTCCCAAATCTCTGGGTTTTTTGCAGCTGCAAGGGGTATTAGGAGGCTGGTAAAGCTCCCACCAGCTTTGGTTCACTGAAAAAAAAACCCCAGGACCACCACCCAAGACCATGATCCGGATCCAGGCCACTCAATGCAAAAGCACTTGGCCTCTGAACAATTGCTTGGTCCCCCTGCACTCTGCAGGCTGGGAGCTCTGAAGCAGCCAGGTGGAAGCTGCTGCAGGGCCACTGCAGCTTCTGCTGCTTCCTTGCCCTGGAGGCAGTTCGGCCAGACTGCTTTTCTCCCCCAAATTTAGCTGAGTCCCACTGACCTTTTACTTAGTCCTTATTTCTTCTGGCTTGAAAAAAAAAATCTGGAAACTGCCACAGCTGCTGCTGATCCACTCTCCTGAAGGCTCCAGCTGCACCTTGTCCTGCTCATCATGCTAGCCCAGGGGCCAAGCTGTGGTTTTGAGCTGGGCTGGTTTTGGCTCCCACGGTGCAGTGATTAGCCCCACCTGCCAAATTTCCTTGAGAGGGAGGTGTATCTTTGTGAGTTTAAGAGTCCTAGAATTTGTTTAGAGTCATATTTTATGAGTATTTGAGGTGGCCATGTGAGAGCTGTGGCGTTTTCCTGCTTCTATGCCACCATCTTAGCTCTGCCCCCCCTCCAAGTCTTGGTTTCAAGGGAAAAAAAATCCCACCCAAGAGTTGCAAAAAACAAAGGAAAATGTGAGGCCTCCAAGACAGGTGGGCAATACAGAAGGATGGCAGCTACAACTGGAGGGAAATCTTTCAATCTTGCTTAACAGAAGCATTTTGGTGGGAATCATGTTGGCCAGCCAATATGCTATCTATCCCCATTTAATATTTTATGCCCATTCCTGATACCTGCATTTGTATTTCTGGGCTATATTCTAAGTATATTTTAAAATGCAAATGAGAAACATAAAAGAAGAATGTGCGACATCTGTCTAGGGTCTTGTAGGAAAACATTATTTTGCAATACTGTGTTTTCATTACAACTGGAGTTCCACAATTCTGCCTCACAATTTCTAGACTCTTACTTGTGAGAAAAACAGACCTTCTTAGGAAGAAGATCAGCAAGTCCAACCCCTTCATAAAAGAAAATGATCCCCAGAGAAGAGAATGGACTTCTCCAAGGTCACACAGCTGGACACTGCCTGAGCCAGGACTGGAGCCCATATCCACTGCCCCACATTGTTTGAATTACCTCCTCCTCCTTTATTTACTGATCTGCATGCATGTATTATCTCCCTACTCACTGCCTCCAGGAAAATCAAAGTTCCTTGCAGACAGGGGCTGTTTGTTTTTCTATTTGTGTCTACAGTACCTTGAATACAGTAGGTACTTAATAAATACTTACTGAATTGGATCCATTCCAGGCACGTCACTTCAGATCTGAGCCTTATTTTTTCATCTATTAAATCTGAATAATTCAACAACAAACTCAACACTCAAAAAGTACCAACTCACAAGGTTCCTGTGGCAGAAGTTATTAAATACACACAGATCAAATCATAATGCATTTACTAGCCATAATTAAAGCATCACTTGTCATGATGCGAATATCCAAGTGCAGGCATTCTGGCATTACGTATTACTAGCTTTGTGAACAGCATCTGGAATCAAGAGAAGAAAGGAAGAGAATAACATGCATCTGGCCCAGTCAGCTCAAAATAAATGGGGAGAAAATGCAAGATGAGTGGCAAGCTGGGTACTGTCAACTACAGTCAAAGAAGTGAGCATGTGTCATCCATTAGACATCTTGTATAGCATCTAGTTCCCTTAGGAGCAAACAGACATCCTCCTAACATTCCTGATGGTTCCGGGTACTGCCCATTTTTTCAATCAGGATCACTGAGGCATGAATAAAAGTGAAATCATTTGCCTAAGAAGTCCCCAAAACATCCTGAGGGGTAAATGAGGGAGCACAGATACTAGAGGTACAGCACTCCTAAAAAAAGCAACAAAAGGAAAATTAGATACAAAATGGAGGGTACCAGGAGCCCTTCTTTCTATAGTTCCTCTTCTTGAATCACTGGAAAATCTGAGGATCTATTGAGATGCCCCCAAGAGGCAGGGAGAGAAAACAGGAAGCTTTTTTTTAAGAATGTAGAAGGTGAAAAGAGGTTTCTTTCCATCCATTCAAATCCTGCCCTATTTTTGGAGAATCAGCTCAAATTCCTCCTCTAGGAAGCCTTCCTAACTCAAATGAGCTGCTGGTGGCCTCTTCTTCTTTTGAACTCCTATGTTAATCTATTATCAGTACTACTTCTTTGGGTATGATTAATCATATACCATTTAGTAGCAAAGCTAACACTGATGTACTGACTTTTTATTTAAATCTGGTTTTGCAGTGTAACTTTAAGGTTTTATGTATAATCTCTGTGAATTGACTCTAAGTGTCTTGAGTGCAGTTACTTGACTTTGTATCCCCTATGACCCAAACACAATATCTTGCATATAGCAAGTGTGAGTCAATTAGTCAATAAACATTTATTAAGTGTCTATTAGTGCTAGACACTGTGATGAGTGACAAGGATAAAAAGAGATTTAAAAATAGCCATTCCTTTCAAGGAGCTCACAGAGTAGGGGGTTGGGGGTGGGGACAGCATGCAAATAGCTACAAGCAAACAAGATGTAGAAAGTATGGATGGAAAGTAATCTCAGCAGGAAGGCACTATCAGTGGGGGAGAGAGCAAAGACAGAGGTTGGGAAAAGAAGGATTGGGAAAAGTTTCCTACATAAGGTAGGATATGAGCTGGATCTTGAAGGCTAGGGAAAAAAGGAAGGTGATATTACAGTTGGATATAAATGATCACTGAATCCATGGGAACTGGTGAGATCATGAAGGGAAAGAATATAGAGGGAGAGAAGAGAGATTAAGAGAGAAACCTGGGGGAAATCCATAGGTAGTAAGAATGACTAGGATAAAGACAGAAAAAAAGGACACAGAGGAATGGTCAAACAGTAGGAAGAGAACCAGGAGGGAGCAGCATCATGAAAGCTTAGAGATGAAAGAAGAGGAAATTCTGAGTATACAGAGATATTAAGAAAGATGAGGAGTGGCAGAGCCAAATGGCAGTGTAGAAGTAGGAAAATTCTTCAGCTCCCCCACAACCACCTCAAATACCCATAAAATATTACTCTAAACAAATTTTAGGGTTCCAGAACTCACAAAATTATAGAAAACCACATCTCCTGCTGAAGGCAGCTCAGAGGGCAGAACAGGAACAGCTCATTGCAGCGTGCCAGGAGCACAAACCAGCCCAGCTTGAAACCAACACTTGGCCCTGGGGCTGCCTGGACAAGCCAGGCTGGAGCCTTCAGGAGAGTAGTGGCAGCTGTGCCAATTTCCAGAATGATCAATCCATAATAAACAAGAACTAAGTGAAAGGTCAGTGGAACTCCGCTAAATTTGGGGGAGAAAAGCGGGTCTGGCTGAACTGCCTCCAGGGCAAGGAAGCGGCAGAAGCAGTGGCCCTATAACCACCTCCACATGGCTGCTTCAGAAGCTCCCAGCCTGCAGATTTTAGGGGGGTCAAACAATCATTCAGAGGCTATGTGCTCTTGCCTTGAGCTGCCTGGATCCAGATTGTGGTCTTGGGTGGTGGTCCTGGGGTGTGTTTTCAGTGAGCCAAAGCTGATGAGGGCTACAGCCACCTCCTAATATCCCCAGCAGTTGCAAAACCCCCAGAAATTTGGGAGAGAGCTTTCCCCTCTGGAAGCAGAGTTCTACTGAGCACCAAATGTCAAGTAATTGACTGGCAATATGAGCAGTCAAAGGAAGAAAAGCAAACCCAGCAATACAACTTTAGATTCCTTTTTTGGGGACAAAAAGGATCAAAGCATGGAACAAGAAGAAGACAACACAGTCAGAACTCCCACACCAAAAGCTTCCAAGAAAAATGTAGACTGGTTACAAGCCATAGAGCAGCTTAAGAACAATTTTGAAAACCAAATAAGAGAAGTGGAGGAAAAATTGGGAAGATCAATGAGAATGATGTAAGAAAATCATGAAAAGAGAGTCAACAATCCGACTGAAGAAAATAACACCTTAAAAATAGATTAATTCAAATGGCAAAAGAGGCCCAAAAGCCAATGAGGTGAAGAATGCCTTAAAAAGTCAAATCTGCCAGATGGAAAAAGAATCTCAAAATCTTTCTAAAGAGAATAATTCCTTCAGAATTAGAGTGGAACAAATAGAAGCAAATGACTTTATGAGAAACTAAAATACTATTAAACAGATGCAAACAAATGAAAAAAAATTGAAGGCAATGTGAAATATCTCCTGGAAAAACCACTGACCTGGAAAATAGATCCAGGAGAGACAATTTATAAAATTACTGGACTACCTGAAAGCCATGATCAAAAACAGAACCTAGAAATCGTCTTTCAAGAAATTCTCAAGGAAAATTGCCCTGATATTTTAGAACCAGAGGGCAAAATAGAACTTGAAAGAATTCACCAATCACCTCTTGAAAAAGATCCCCAAAGAAAACTCCTAGGAATGTTATAGCCAGGTTCCCGAGTCCCCAGATCAAGGAGAAAATATTTCAAGCTGCCAAGAAGGAACAATTTGAATACTGTGGAAATACAATTCGGATAACCCAGAATCTAGCAGCTTCTACATTAAGAGACCAAAGGGCCTGGAATATGACATTCCCGAGATCAAGGGAGCTAGGATTAAAACCAAGAATCAACTACCCAGGAAAATTCAGCATAAAGTTCCAGGGGAAAATATGGTCATTCAATGAGGTGGAAGACTTTCAAGCATTCTTGCTGAAAAAACCAGAACTGAAAAGAAAATTTGACACTCAAATACAAGAAGCATGAGAAGGTAAACATGGAAAAGAAATCATAAGGAACTTATCAAAGTTGAACTTTTTACATGCCTACATGGAAAAACGATCATTGTAACTCATAAGACTTTTTTCAGTATGAGAATAGTTGAAGGGAATATATGTTTGTGTATATATGTATACATGTACATATATGTATATATGTACATGTGTATATATACATATGTATGTATACATACACATGTCAATATAGGAGGGTATATATGCATATGAATACATATGTGAGTATGTGTATACATGTGTACATAGAAGGCACAGGATCAATTGAATAGGAAAGGATGATAATTTAAAAGGTGGAATTGTGAGGTGGGAGAGGATTAGAATGAGAGGAGACAGGGAGAGACAGAATGGGGTTAATCATCTCATATAGAAGAGGGAAGGGATAACTGTTACAGTGGAGGGGAAGAACAGGAAGAGAACAGGAAAAGGGTCAACCTTACTCTCACTGAATTTGGCTTAGAGAAGGAATGACATAAACTCTAAACTGGCTATCTTGGCACACAGGAGAGTTAGGTAGATGGAGATGAGAGAGGTGATGATGGAGGGGAGGGCAGGGTGGGGGAGGGTTGCTAGAAGCACACACTTCTGTAAAGGAACAGGGACTGGGTGGAGAATAACAAGGGGAGGGCAGGATAGGAAGGAGGGACATATAATCAATCTCTCACAATATATCCATTGTGGAGCTATTCTGTGTAATTACACATGTACAGCCTATATTGAATTGCTTGTCTTTCTAGTGGGGATGATTGATGAGGGAGGAAGGGAAAGAATCTAGAATTTAAAGTTCTATAACCAAATGTTAATATATATATATATATATATATATATATATATATATATGTATCATCATCATCATCATCATCATCATCATCATCATCAAGTACATGCAACTGGAAATTAAGATATACAGGCACTGGGGTAGGGATATCCATATTGCCCTACCGGAAAGTCAGAGGGGTGATGATGGAGGACATAGGAGAGAGCAGATTGGGGGAGGGGTTATGCAGTGGGATGCCTGTTTTGGGGTGGTGGGTGGGGGAAATACGGGGAGAAAATTTGTAACTCAAATTCTCGTGAAAATGAATGATGTAAACAATTAAAAAATAAAATAATATATATATATTGTTTTTTAAAGAGGGGGAAAAAATAAAGAAAGATGAGGATTGAGGAAAAGACCATTGGATCAAAACTAATATGTCTTTTGAATGACATAAATGATATTAAAGCAAAATAAAAGATAATAATAAACCACTTCATATATAAATTTAAAAATGAATAACTAATAAGCATATTTATTCTTTATAACAAATGAAGTAGGTGTCATAATTTTGAAGAAAAATTGGTTTTAGTTCTTTAGCAATGATACCGGAGAATTTCAGTGACTTGCTAGAGTAGGCAACCTGGCCTTCACTTAGCAAGGAAAATGCTCTCCATCGATTAAAAGCATACACATCCTCACATACCTTGCTTCTAATGTGTATTCTTGCAGAAATAGCCTTTCCATTTGTGTGAACAGTCCTAACCTCTACGTCTGGTGTCTTCTGTCACAACAGGTACACACTTAGCTCCACAAGCTCCTTTCACTGCATGTGTAGGAGATAAAATGAGGAAATGATTTAAACAGCCACAGGGGAGTGGTATGTATGGAAAATGAAAGATGAAATGACTGAGGAAACAAAGGCTTGATCTTCTGAGCATATCGATTTATTAAGCAATGCATGGCAATTGCCCAATCTACCGTAAGCAGACCTCCTCAGCTTAGTCATGGACCATAAATAGAAGGGGAGGTAGACTTTTATACCTTAAAAATAACCAAATAAGACCAATGAGTTAAAATAAAGCAATACAACATTAGGTAATCTGATTTCTACTTGGAGGAAAGATTAGAGACTTTCCAAGTTGGGAGAGGGAGAGCAAACAGGTGTAGTTACCTGAAGTCAGAAAAAGTGTCTGTAAACATGGGAAACAGGGAAAATGGAAACAAAGACTGATTGATCAGTATGGGGCCAGTTTTCAGATAAGACACATGGGCTGCCTGAGATACACAAATGTCAGAAAACTCCTTGCATCAATCTTTGGATCTGACTGGGTTTCTGTTCAGCATAACCTAGATCCTTGGTGAAGGGTCTCTAAGCAGCAGGTAGAGGTGGTCCAGCTTCCCAGCCATGCAGGCCTAGGTTCAAATAATGCAATAAAGTTTTCTCCCAATCCCTACAACTGAATCAAGTTTTCTCACAAGACAGAATGTGTATGAGACCCATAATTGAGTAGAAAGAGAAGGGATCTAGATCCAGAATTGAGTCACAAGATGGAGTCGTGTGGTTTGCTCAATTCCTACAATTAACCACTTGCTGTCCTAATTTCCTCCTGTGGAAGACTCAATAAGAACATTATGAAAGAAAATATGCCTTCCTAGTCACATGCATAAGTCCAAAAGAGATCACTTCCAATAAAGGTCCTCAGTCCCAGGAAGCTGCAAATTAATTGACCAAAGAACATATAATATTAACACTGAGCCCCAGCCATACTGGCTTTGGCACTCTTATTTTCTGCTATTCATTATTCTCAAGGAAGATCCATGAAGAAAGTATATAATACAAGGGAAAGAAACGTGTTCTCCAAAATCTTAGTAATGTATTCATTATGCTGAAGGGAAGAATATTTGAAATTCATTTTAATATTATTTTCAATCTTTCAGCTGCAGTGCCCTCTGAGACATTATTTTCTATATGTTTTGCATTTAATTTTCTATGTACATGTTTTACCCAATAGAATGTATAAGTCTAACAGAGTCTTTATTGCTCTGAAAAGCACCCAACTCACAAACAGTTGAATTATTTTTTCCCATGAATTAGCTTTACATTTGATAAGAAATCTAGAATTTCTTTTTCTCTCCTTTCAAAGCAAGCATATTCACTTTTCAAGTCTCCTTGGCTGTTTTCAAACGTTCCAAAGAAGTCTTTCTCCCCAGAGAATCTTGTAAATCAAATATTGTTTCCCATATCCTCAGAATGACTTTCCTCCACCCTGTTCAATGTTTATCCACCGGCAATTTGAAACTAGAGTTCCCACTGAATTCAACATTTAAGGTTAGCAAAGCAACTGCCTTTCCCTGAAGTCAGGTGGGCTAACTTCCCCTTCACTCTCCCTTTATAAGAAACTAAAGGGGCATCCATCAATTGAGCTATACTTGAACAAATTATAGTATATGAATGTGATGGAATATTTTTTGTGCCATAAGAAATCATGAAAGGGGCAGTTGTGGAAAAAACTGGGAAAACTTATATGAACTGATACATAATGAAACATGAAGAACAAGGAGAACAATTTATATAATACCAAAATACTGTAAAGACTTTGAAAGCCTTTAGAGCAGCAGTTCTCAACCTGTGGGTCACAAACCCTTTGGGGATCAAACGACCCTTTCACAGGGTTCCCCTAAGACCATCGGGGAGCACATATTTCCAATGGTCTTAGGAACCGTGACACCGCTCCTCTATGTGTCTCCAGGCAGGTCCACCCACATGCAGACACACCCACATAAAGGGTCATAGCATTAGAAAGGTTGAGAACCACTGCTTTAGAACATGAATGAATGAATGAATGCAATATGCCTCACCATGACTCCAAAGGAATAATGATGAAGCATTCTACCTTTCTCCTGACTGAGAGGTAATGGACTCAAGATGTACAATGAGAAATACATTTTTGAACATGGCCAATAAGGGGAATTTGTTTTGCTCAGCTATGAATATTTGTTAGAAGACTTTGGTTTTTCACTTGGGGGAAAGGGGTGGTCCAGAGAGAAAATAAATGTGTATTAATTAAAATAAAAACAAAATTTTAAAACTACCTCTTTTATAAGCTTAATGCCCAATGTAATCACTTTGCCATTGTTACTATTGGATCTGCTTGTGTGGCAGTCTGTTGTGCTAATTCTGGAGGTTGTAGAACAGAGAGAATATAGGAAAGGACTATGACTGAGTAGTTCTTTCCTGACTTTTTAGATTTTAGAAAAAACGAGGTTCATGAACCTGGCCTCAAATCCCATCTGTCATCCACCCTCTCCTAGACTTTTTTCTAGAAATATGAAAAGGGGTTTCAAGTTCTTCCTTGTGCCATAGAAGTGCTCAAATGGACAAAATGTTTCTAAAAGTGTAAAAATGAGAATTTAAATCCTACCCCATCACCACCACGCCCCTTTGATGTAGGTATTTAATGAGTAAAAAGGCTTCACACTCTAATGACTTCAATTTTTTCTAGTATGTGGTCCATGTGAACTTGAAGCTATGGTTTTGAACGCCAGGTTTCCTTTATAAGGAACTAAGTCTAGTCCCATCACTAACATTTATTACAGAATTGCAGACTCACCAAGTGTCAGAGCTATAAGGGACCTCAAAAGCCATCTCATACAATCTTTTCATTTTACACTTCTGACTGTAGAGCCCTAATGTTTTTCCCACTGTTCCAGGAGTTGAGTTGATTCCACTTTCTTTTGTTGTTGTTCAGTCATTTCAGTCATGTTGGACTCTTCATAACCTCATTTGGGTTTTTCTTGGCAAAGATACTGGAGTGGTTTGCCATTTTCTATCCTAATAGTACTTCTGTAGTATTCAAATGGTTTTCTCTTGGAGGCCTGTAATATTTTCTCCTTTCACCGGGTATTCTGGAACCTGGCAATAACATTTCTAGGAGTTTTCTTTTGGGGATCTTTTTGAAGAGGTGATCG
>JAQQSW010002594.1:0-14914 GCA_028646575.1 Pseudocheirus occidentalis
ATTTGATTGTAGAACTTTCAGTTCTAGATTCTTTTGGATCCTTCCTCATCACCCACACCCACTGGAAGGACAAGCAATTCAATACAGGCTGTATATGTGTAATTACACAGAACATCTCCACAATGGACATATTGTGAGAGACTGATTATATGTCCTTCCTTCCTATCCCACCACCCCCCCTTGTCCTATTCTCTACCCTGTCCCTGTTCCTTTACTGAAGTGTGTTTGTACTTCCAGCAACCCTTTCCCCGACCCTGCCCTCTTGTCTGTCATCCCGCCTCTCATCCCCATTCCCCAACTCTCCTGTTTGGCAAAACACCCAGTTTAGACTTTATGTAATTCCTTCCCTAAGCCAAATAAATTCAATGAGAGTAAAGTTGATTTTTCCCTTTTGCCTTCCTGTTCTTCCCCTCCATTGTAACAGTTATCCCTTGCCTCTTCTATATGGAATGATTAACTCCATTCTGGCTCTCCCAGTTTCCTCTCATTCTAATCCTTTCCCACCTCAGAATTTCAGCTTTTAAAGTATCATCCCTTCTTATTCAATTGGTCCTGTGCACTATATAAACTCATGTATGCACATACTCAGGTAAGTATTCATATGCATATATACCCTCCTAAAAAGACATATGTGTAGGTATACATGTATACACACACACACACAATTTGTATTCCCTTCACCTATCCTCATACTTAGAAAAGTATTATAAGTTGCTATTATAGTTTTTCCATATTGGCATGCAGATAGTTCAACTTTGATAAGTTCCTCATGATTTCTTTCCCATGTTTACTTCTTATGCTTCTTGTGTTTTAATGTCAAATTTTCTATTCATTTCTGTTTTTTTTCAGCAAGAATGTTTGAAAGTCCTCCACCTCACTGAATGACCATATTTTCCCCTGAAAGATTATACTCAGTTATTCTGGGTAGGTCATTCTTGGTTTTAATCCTAGATCCTTTGATCTCCAGAATATCATATTCTAGGCCCTTTGATCCCTCCATGTAGAAGCTGCCAGATTCTGGGCAATCCTAATTGTGTTTCCACAGTATACAAATTGCTTCCTCTTGGCAGCCTGTAATATTTTCTCCTTGATATGGGGATTCCAGAATCTATCTATAACATTCCTAGGAGTTTTCTTTTGGGCATCTTTGTCAAGAGGTGATGTGTGAATTCTTTCAAGTTCTATTTTACCCTCTGATTTTAAAATATCAGGGCAATTTTCTTTGAGAATCTCTTGAAGGATGCTTCCTAAGTTCTTTTTTGATCATGGCTTTCAGGTAGACCAATAATTTTCAAGTTGTCTCTCCTGGATCTATTTTCCAGGTCAGTAGGTTTATCAAGGAGATATTTCACATTGCCTTCTATTTTTTTATTTGTTTGGATTTGTTTAATAGTGTCTTCATTTCTCACAAAGTCATTTGCTTCCATTTGCTACACCCTAATTCTGAAGGAATTATTCTATTCAGAAAGTTTTTGAGATTCTTTTTCCATCAGGCAAATTCAACTTTTTAAGGCATTCTTCTCCTCATTGGCTTTTTGGGCCTCTTTTGCCATTTGAGTTAATCTGTTTTTTTAAGGTGTTACTTTCTTCAGTCAGGTTGTTGACTCTCTTTTCAGGATTTTCTTGCATCATTCTCATTTATCTTCCCAATTTTTCCTCCACTTCTATTATTTGGTTTTCAAAGTCCTTTTTAAGCTGACCTATGGCTTGTAGGCAATCTTCATGTTTCTTGGAAGCATTTGATTTGGGAGTTCTGGCTATGTTGTCTTCCTCCTGTTCCATGTTTTGATCCTTTCTCTCCCCAAAAAAGGATTCTAGAAGTTGGTTTCTGTTCTTACTTTGCTTCCTTTTCCTGATCATTTTGGACAGTCAATTAATTGCTTGATTTTTTAACCCTGTGGAACTCTGCTTCCAGGAGGGAAAGCTCTGTCCCAAATTGCTGGGGTTTTCACAGGTGCCAGAGGCATTAGGGGGCTTCTGCATCCCCCACCATCTTTGGCTCACTGAAAACACACTCCAGGGCCACCATCCAAGACCACGATCTGGATCCAGGCAACTCAAGGCAAGAGCACTTAGCCTCTGAATGATTGCTTTGCCCCCATGCAGTCTGTAGGCCAGGAGCTCTGAATTAGCTGGTAGAAGTGGCTGCTGCTTCTGCTGCTTCCACTGCTTCCTTGCCCTGGGGGCAGTTTGGCCAGACTGCTTTTTTCCCCAAAATTTAACTGAATTCCACTGACCTTTCACTTAATCCTTATTTCTCCTGTCTTGATAAATCTGGAAATTGCCACAGCTGCTGCTGATCTACTCCCCTGAAGACTCCAGCTGTGGCTCCTCCTGACCACACTGGGGCCAGGCCACAGTTTCAGGCTGGTCTGATTTCGGCTCCCAGCTTGCTGTGATGAGCACTTTGTGCCTAGCTGCCTTCAGCAAGAGATATGTTTTCTGTATTTTTGTGAGTTTTGGAGCCCTAAAATTTGTTTAAAGTCATATTTTTTGGATATTTGAGGTCGCTATGTGGGAGCTGTGAAATCTTGCTGCTTCTACACTGCCATCTTGTCTCTGTCCCCTCAGTGTATACTTTTTTTTTACATTTAAAGAACTCATTTAGTCCATCAAACAAGCATTTCTTGTGCCAGGATTTTTGCTAAGTAGGTAATAATGAAATTAATATTCCTACCATTATGGAGTTCATATTTTATTGGCACACACCACACACATACACACACTATGGGTGTGCACATTTCTAATCTCAAAGGGAAGGGATGCAGATTTTAGTGGTGGATGGGAAAAACTTCCTGGATAACATGTGATTTGATTTGAATTTTAAGATAAACAAGGAAGCCAAGAATTGAAGAGAGCAAGAGTTCTAGGCATGGGGAACAGCAAGGTTAAAGTCAGGTTGTTAGATGAAAGAAGCATGTTCTAAGAAAACTTAGTCCAGAATCAATGGATAATTGAGTATTTGAAGAGGTGTAAAGTGTAAGAAGACTGGAAAAGTAGGAAAAGGACCTATTGTGAAAGGATTTAAATACTTAACAGAAGAGTTTCTATTTCATTCTGGAGGTAATAGGGGTTCAATTTAGTATTGGGTTTATATGGTCAACCCTGTACTTTAAAGAAACCACTTTGGCAGCTGAATAGGAGAGTGAGCTAAAATACAGATATTTGAGGATGAAAGACCACTTAGGAGATTATAATAATGGTTCACTTCTGAAGTAATGAGGGTTTGCACCAAGGGGATAACTGCATGAGAAGAAAGAAGGGTTTATATGTGATAAATGTATGCATGCAGAAATTATAAGTCTGGACAAAAGACTGGATATTTTTAGTGAATATGAGTACAAAATTAGTGAATATGAGGCCAAAAAGTATGGAGGTGCCCTTGACAGTAACAGAAAGTTTGGAAGAGGAGATCATTTGAGTGAAAAAATAATGAGTTCTATTTTGGATTTTTTGAGTAAGAAATGGCTAGAGGACGTCCATTTCTACATATCTAAATGACATTTGGTGATTTAAGACTGGAGAGCAGAAAAACTGTGAGGGCTGGATATAAAAACCTAGGTGTAATCTGTAAAAAGACGATAAACAAAACTATGAGAAGTGATGGGATCACTAAAAGACATATCATAGAGGGAGAAGAGAAAAAGAACCAGGAAAGAACCTTGGGAACATCCACAATTAATGGGTGTGATATGGATGAGGACACAACAAAGGAAACTAAAAAGAAGTCAGATAGGTAGGAGGAGGACCAGGAGAGAGGGTCATGAACACCTAAAGGGAGAAAGTATCCAGGTTGATCAACAGTGTCAAAGGCTACAGATCAATCAAAAAGAATCAGGTTGTTTTTTTAGAACAAAAAGTGTCATTTATAAAAATAATTTTGTTAAATAGTGATAGAAATTGCAATTTGGGAAATGGCAGAAAAATAAGTATTTTGGTTATTTCTTTTTAAAGCAATCAACAAAAGACCTTTGTGCCAGTCATGACAGAATTATGTATTCTATCACTGAGTCCAGTGAACAATGTTATTTCTTTTTCAAATATTATTTCTGTTATTGTAGAACACATTGCCCTATTAGCACACCTATCCTTACTTTCACTATTTTTGTTGAAGGCACTTTAGTGCCTTCACCTAGATTTGATATCTCACATTCATATTTCACTTTACACAATCCTGGGACCCTATCCCACCATATACTAACTCAGTTTCCGAGTCCTTCATGTCTATTGTATCCATTCTCTTCTCTTCACTCACATTGCTCCCACCCCAGTTCAATTTCTCATCACTTCTCACTCCTAATTTATTTCCTTTCTCCATTTTTCTCCTTTGGCAATTCATGCTCCAAGCAACTACCAAAGTAATCTTCCTAAACTTCCAGTTTGGCACTATTTCTTAAATATTCCCAAAGTTTCATTGCTCTCTGTTGCATTTAGGGTGAAACACAAACCCCTCTGTCATTTAAAGCTTTTCACAATTAGATTCCAAAATATGGTTTGCTTTTCTCTTTCTTTGACTTTTATGGGTTGATTATATTCCCAGTTGTGGTTTTGCTAAATTCAAGGTTATGCACAATCTATAGAATTCTGGGATATAATTCCAAAATGTTTCTTTTTAAAAATATGTACAGGGGTGGCTAGGTGGCACAGAGAGTAGAGCACTATCCCCAGAGTCTGAAGGACCCAGGCTCAAATCCAGACTCAGACACCCAACACATACTGGCTGTGTGACCTTGGGTAAGTCATTTAACTCCAATTTCTTAACTAATTAATTTATTTTTAGTTTTCAACATTCATTTCCACAAGATTTTGAGTTACAATTTTTTTCTCCTCATCTTTCCCCTACTCCCAACCCCAAATAGCAAGCCTACTGAAAACCCCTTCCCCCAGTCTGTTCTGTCTTATATCTCCCCCCATCACCTTGGTAAGATGGATTTCTATACCCCAGTGCCTGTATATCTTATTTCCCAGTTGGATGTTAAAAAAACATTTTTTTAAACATTTGTTATAAAAACTTTGAGTTCCAGATTTTTTTCCTTTTTTCCTTCCTCACCCTTTCCCACTGGGAAGATAAGCATTCAATATAGGTTGTACATGTTTAGTTACCCAAATCATTCCATAGTAGTCATATTGTGAAAGACTAACTATATTTCCCTCCATCATATTCCTCCCCCCAACTTATTCTATTTTCTCCTTTGACCTTGTCCCTTTTCAAAAATGTTTGCTTCTAACTACCTTCTCCCCCATCTTCCCTCCTTTCTATTATCCCCCCTCTTAACCCTTACCCCCTTTTTTCCTATAGGGTAAGATACTCAATTGAATGTGTATGTTATTCCCTCCTTAAGTAAAATTTAATGAGTATAAGGTTGTCCCATTCCCCTTCATTTTCCTGCTCTTCCCCTCCACTGTAACAGTTTTCTCTTGCCTCTTTTATATGAGATTATTTACCCTTATCTATCTCTGCCTTTCTCCTTCTCCTAATATATTCCTCTCACCTCTTAGTTTTATTTTTTAGATATCATTCCATCATATTCCACTCATCTTGCACCCTTTATATATACATGAACATACATATGCCCACACTTAACATATATATTTATATACACATACAACCTCCTATACATACATATATATTTATGTATACATATACATAAACATATATATATTTCCTTCAACTATGCTCATACTGAGAAAAGTCATATGAATTACAACTATTTTTCCAAAAAGGGAGGAAAACAGTTTAACTTTAATAAGTTCCTTATGATTTCTTTTTCCTGTTTACCTTCTCATACTTCTTTTGCTTCATGTAGTTGAAAGTAAAATTTTCTGTTCAGCTGTTTTTTTCATCAATAATGCTGGAAAATCCTCTATTTTGTTGAATGATAATATTTTCCCCTGTAGTATTATACTCAGTTTTGCTGGGTAGGTGGTTCTTAGTTTTATTTCTAGATATTTGACCTCTGGAATGTCATATTCCATGACCTTGATCCCTTAATGTAAAAGCTGCTAGGTTTTGTGTTATAGTGATTGTGTTTTCACAATACTCCAATTGTTTCTTCCTGACTGCTTGCAGTATTATCTCCTTGACCTGTGAACTCTGCAATTTGGCTATAACATTCCAAGGAGTTTTATTTTGAGGGGGATCTTTTTCAAGAGGTTATCAGAGAATTCTTTCCATTTCCATTTTGCCCTCTGGTTCTAGAATATCAGGGCCATTTTCCTTGAGATCTTGAAAGATGGTGTCTAGGGTCATTTTTTGATCATGGCTTTTAGGTAGTCCAATAATTTTTAAAGTATCTCTCCTGGATCTATTTTCCTGGTCAGTAGTTTTTCCAATGAGATATTTCACATTTCCTTCTATTTATTCATTTGTTTGGATCTGTTTATAGTATCTTGATTTCTCATAAAGTCATTAGCTTATATTTGCTCCAGTCTAATATTGAAGGAATTATTCTCTTCTGTGAGTTTTTGCAATTCCTTTTCCATATGACAAATTGGGCTTTTTAATGCATTCCTCTCCTTGCTAGATTTTTGGGCCTCTTTTGCCATTTGAGTTAGTTTATTTTTTAAGATGTTATTTTGTTCAGTGTATTTTTGCCTCTCCCTTAGCAGGCTGTTTACTTTCTATTCCTGATTTTCTTGCATCACTCTCATTTCTCTTCCCAATTTTTCTTCTACTTCTTACTTGATTTTCAACATCCTTCTTGACCTCCTCCATGGCCTGTGACCAGTTCATATTTTTCTTGGAGGCTTTTGATACAGGAGTTCTGACTTTTCTGTCTTCCTTCCATTCCTTGCCTTGATCCTTTTTGTTCCCCCCAAAAGGATTCTATAATCTGTTTGTGCTTCTTCTACTTGCTTATATCACCAGCCAATTATTTGACCTTTGAGCTCTTTGTCACAGTAGACCTCTGCTTCCACAACGGAGAGAGCTTTGTCCCAAATCTCTGGGGTTTTTGCAGCAGCTGGAGCTATTAGGAGGGTGCCCTCTCTGCCGCCCCCACAAGCTATTCTTCACTGGTCACATACCCAAGGACCACCAGCCAAGATGATAATCCAGATCCAACAAGTTAAAGCAATAGAGTTTCCTTCTAAATGGTTTCTTGGTCATCCTACAATCTGCAGGCCAGGAGCTCCTGAGGCACCTACCTGGCATAGCCACTGAGCTTCTGCCACTTCTTGCACCTGGGACAGGAGCCTAATTGAGTTCTTCTGCCCCCCCCACCTTGTTCCAACAGAGTTCTACAATGACCTTTTACTTTGTTATTGGTCCTTATGGCTTGAGAAGTCTGGAGACCACCACAGCTGCTGGTTATTCACTCTCCTGAAGTCTTCTCTGGCCACTGCAGATTGGAGCCACTCTGGGGCCAGAACCACAGCTCCTATGGGACCGTACTGGGCTCCCAGCATGCTCTGATAGACCTTTCCTGTTAGCCTCCTGGCTGCCTTCCAGAGGAGATTTTGTTTCTCCCTGTCACTTTGTGCATTCTTTAGCTCTAAAGTTTGTTTAGAGTCATTTTTTTACATGTATTGAAAGTGATTGGAGTGGGATCTCACACCAAGTTTGTGCTTCTACTCTGCCATGTTGACTCCCCTAAAAGGACCAGTTTTAACAAAAGGCCATTTGATTTGGCAATTAAGAAGTCACTGATAATGTTAGAGAGAAGAGTTTCAAATGAAAGATAAGACTGGAAGTCAAATCACAGAGGATTTAGAATTGAATGAGAGGAGTGTAAGCGAAGGCCTTGAGCACAGACAGATTTCTCAGGGAATTCAGCACAGAAGGGAGGGGAGGAGAAAAAGATATAGCTAGCTAGCAAAAATGGCTTGAGCAAGTGCAGTTTTTTTTGTTTTGTTTTGGTCTGGTTTTTTTTTAAAGATTCAGGAGGCAGGCCAAGTTTGTAGGCAAGAAGGAAGGAGTCAGTAGACATAGAGAGACTAAAGATTAGAGAATGGAAATGGTAGAAGGGAAATTTTGCTCTGGAAGACTGTAAGTCAAGGGATCAAAGGAACATGTTCAATGCTTTGCTTTGTCAGGAAGGTTAACCTCTTTTTTGTGAGCCAGGGGTGAAGATAACAGGGGAATATATTTGAGTGATATGAGATGAGGAGAGAGAGCATTGGACAAATAGCCTTTTTTTAAAGTGAAGTATGAAGTAGAGGGTGATGGGAACAGATCAGATGAAAGACTTGAAGAGGGATGAAAAGTTTTAGAATAACCAAACTCATCACACACCTGTGGTGAATAGGAAAGTGATTCGTTAGGGAAATATACAAATATTGCCTTGTCACAGTGATGCTGAGATTATTTAACATAAATTTGTGGTAGAAACAAGTAAGTATAATTTCAGTATTTTCTCAAGCTCCATTCAGAAGCATTTGAGAAGTCTCTAAGGAGGGTGCTAATGGAAATAGTCCAAAACTGGTGTATAGATAGTGTGATTGGTGATAGGATAATTGTGCAAGGGATTTGAATAGAGTGGATAATGAAGTCTTGAAGTGATTTACTAAAGGTTTATTCTGCCTCCCTTAACAGTAATAGTGAATTGAACATTATAAGTAAAAGTCATGAAAACAGTAACTAGGGGTGTATTGTCTTAAGGAGGAAACCAAAACTCAGCAAATTCAAGAAGACGGAAAAGTGAGAAAGGAAAAGTTATAAAATTAAAATAATTTTGTTAATTATGGAGCAGGAATAGCAGAGAGTTTAAAAAAAAGGATCTGCAGTAGGACATTGGGGAAATAGTGTTGAGGTAAAGAAAAATAATGGAGTAGGCAGTTGGAGATGGGATTATAAACTGACAACCAGGGATTTAGTATCACTGGGATGAGGGAGAGTATGAGGAGATGAAAGTACATTAATCATGGAGAAATTATCCGCACTATAAGTGGTCAGAGAACAGCATGTTAACAGCATGTAACCTTTTCAAGTTTCTTCTTAGAGGTAAAATAGTGATTTTGTGACCTATCAGGCCCAGGAAGCTTGTCTTATAGTAGACAGGAAGTGATATATGTATAGTCTAGGGAAATTCAACTATATGGCAAATGTATAGCCGAGGAGACAGGAGATGGCAGGTGTTGGTGCATTTGGTAGGGAGCAGCTTTCAGAGGACTGGAGAAGATTATTGGGTAATTGGAGCAGGGTCATCTCATTTGGAGAGTATGCCCTGTATTTAGACCAATATAGTATTGCAGTAACTTACATGAAGTGAAGAAAGCAGTACCAAGAGAAATACACAATGACTTCAATAATTAAACAACAACCAAAAGAGATCATTAAAATGAAGCTAGAGATTGCATAATTATAACTGGTACAGTAGAGTGCCAGGCCTGGAGTCAGGAAGACTCATCTTCCTGAGTTCAAATCTGAGCTCATAACTAATTAGCTGTATAACCCCAAGCAAATCACTTCATTTTGTTTGCCTCAGTTTCCTTCCTGGAGAAGGAAATGGTAAACCACTACAGTATCTTTGCCAAGAACACCCCAAATGGGGGTCACAAATTGTTGGACACAACTGAACCAACTTAACAAAATCTCTATGCATCAAATTGTCTCCTTCCCCATTTCTATCCCCTAGCCTTCCTGGCTTCCTTCAGTCTCCAACTAAAATGCCACCATCTACAAGAAGTCTTTTCTAATCAGTCTTAATGTTAGTATCTCACCTGCATGCATCTTATTTGTACATAGTTGTTCACCTGTTGTCTTTCACATTTCAGTGGAAGCTCTTGAGAGTAGGGATTTTTACCTTTCTCAATATCTTTAATGTTTAGTGCAGTGCTTGGAACTTGTACTAGTTCCATCTAATAGTAGATGCTTAATAAATCCTTATTTACTAATTGATGTTCCACCCATTCTATGATATTTGCCTCAAAAAATAGAATTTTAGCCCAATGATCTAAAGGTCCATATAAGTCTAGACCAGTGATTCTCAACCTTCCTTTGTGACCCTTTGCTGCCACCCTTTAATACTTGTATATGGGAGTATCTGCATGTGGGTGGACCCGCCTAGAGACAGATAGAGGAGCCATGTCTCCGATCCTAAGACCATCGGAAACATATGTTTTCTGATGGTCTGAGGTGACTCCTGAGAAAGGGTCATTTGACTCCCAAAGGGGTCGTGATCCACAGGTTGAGAACTACTGGTCTAGACTGAGGATAGTTCTTAGAAATGGAATAGAAAAAAATTAAAGAATTTTTCAATTCAGTTGAAATAAAAAATATAAGTGGTTAGATTGTAGCTGATCAAAGGATGTAGCATTTTGTTCTTACTGCTATTTTTCTTCTCTTTTGATGAAGCAAACTAATGTCACACCTATACAGCATTTATTGATGCAGGATTCAGAAACTGTTATAGGGCTAAGGAACGTCTTAAAAACCACCAATTATAAAGATCTCACTTGTTTAACTGTTCTCTAGCATCAATTTTAATTAAGGGAAGTCTCTTGTATTATTGGATGAGGACAAGTAGATTTATCTGTCAGACAAGGAATCGTGCCATAATTGAAGAATAACGCAGAAAACCACTCTTCAGAGGTCATAATATAAAAACTGACAATTTGGAAAGATTTATTTCAAACGTACATGAACAAGTGTCATTCACTAATAAATAAATGGCCAAAGGATATAAACAAGCAATTCTCAAAGGAAAAAATGCAAGCTAATAGATAATGATTAATAATTCAATATGTACATAAATAATGATTAATTTGTAGGTTGGAGAAATGGAAAATTAGGGGGTTTGAGGAAGCAGGTGTGTATGTATGTATGTGTTTGGGTTTATATAAATATGTATACACACATATATCTTTTTTGTTTAACTTTATTTATTTATTTATTTTTAGTTTTCAATATTCATTTTCACAAGATTTTGAGTTACAATTTTTTCTCCCCATCTTTCCCCTACCCGCATCCTAAAAGAGCAAACCTACTGAATACCCCTTCTCCCGATCTGTTCTCTTATAATCTTCCCCCATCAGCCTCCTAACTTTTTAGTAGGGCAAGGCACATATATATTTTAAAGTGAGGGTAGGACATGGGTGAAAACAAAGACTAAACCACATGAAAATGTTCTAAATCACTAATAAGAAGAAAAATTAAAATTAAAACAAAAACTCTAACATTTCACTTTATACAAATCAGATTGGTAATACTGATAAAATAAGAAAATGAACATTGTTGGAGAGGATGTAGGAAAAGAGCCATTCTAAGACATGATGTTGGTTTAGCTCGGTGGTGCAATGGGTGGAGCCAGGCCCCGAGGTAGAAAGACTGATCTTCCTAAGTCCAAATCTGGCCTCTGACACTTACTAGCTATGTGACCTTGAACAAGTCACTTAACCCCATTTGCCTCAGTTTCCTCATCTGCAAGAGAGCTGAGAAAGATAAGGCAAACCACTCCAATATCTTTGCCAAGAAAACCCCAAATGGGGTCAGGAAGAGTTGAACACAACTGAAACAAATGGAGAACAAAGACAGGTTCAAACTGTGAATGAGCCATTCGGGAAAGCAGTTTTGGAATCATTCCCCCAAAGTCACTGAGCAGTTCATTCCGTTTGCCCTGGCAGGGAACAGAAAAGGCATAAGCATGTAAATAGTACCTACTGTGTACTGGACACTGTGCCAATCTCTTTTTTTATAGATATTATTTTAGATATTATTATTATTATTTTTAATAGGCATTATCTCACTGGATGCTCACAATAACCCTGCAATGTAGCTATGGCAAATATATACCCAAGGAGATGGGAGAAGGAAGATGTTGGTGTGTTTGGTAGGAGGTAACCTTCAGAGAACTGGAGATTGTCAGGTAAAGACAGAGGCTGGGGTGGACTCCCCATTTTACAGTTGAGGAAACTAAGTCAAACTGAGTAGCTATTAAGCATCTGAGACCATATTTGAACTCAGATCTTCCTAACTCTAGACCTGGTGCTCTATCCACAGTGCCACCAGCTGCATAATGCCACTCACTGCTGCTACTAGCAATGCCCCTACTAAGCATGAATCTAAAAGAAAGAAACCAAAATGAAAAGAGAAGGAGAGGGGTGGTTTGGTGGCGCAGTGAATAGAGCACCAGCCCTGGGCTCAGAAGTACCTGAGTTCAAATCTGGGTACAGATATTTATAGCACAAAAAACTAGTCTTGGGACCTTGGGCAAGTCACTTAACCCCAATTGCTCTACTTTCCCCCCTCCAAAGAGCAAAAATACAAAAAAAGAGAACAGAAGGGGAAGGGGGAGACAGGGAGACTAGGAAATGTCTTGTATGGAAGATGAGAATTGAGATGAGTATTAAAGGAAGGTAAGGGTAAGGCTGGGGCAGGGTGGGTAAGAGGGAAGAGCAGATGAGCAGGGAAAACATTTCAGTCTTCAAGACAGCAAGTGAAAGGGTATTGAATTGAAATATGGAAATCTCCAAGAAAGGGATAGTAAGAAGACCAATGTGAGGGCACCTAGGTGGCGCAGTGAATAGAGCACTGGCCCTGGAGTCAGGAGGACCTGAGTTCAAATCAGGCCTCAGATGCTTGACACAGTTACTAGCCATGTGACTTCGGGCAAGTCACTTAACCCCAATTACCACCAAAAATAAAAGCAAAAAAAAAAAAAGATCAATGTGACTATCTAGGTCATAAAGTCATGGGGATGAAGGGAAGGGAGAGGGAGGTGCTGAATAAAGCCTTAGCAGACATCCCTGAAGTAGGTGTAACCTGGATGAAGATCCAGCAAAAAAGACTGAAAAGTAGTGGCCTCATAAGTAGGAGAACAATCAGGAGAAGAAAGTGTCACAAAAACCTAGAGAAGGCAGAGCATCCAAGGGAAGAAGGTGATTGTCTGGGTCACAGTTTGAAGAAGGACCAAGAATGATAAAAATCAAGAGAAGATGATTAGATATTCAGATAAGAGATCAACCAGCTTGCTTTGCCAACACCAAAGGACAAAGGCCTAATCTATGAACTCAGTGCCTTCAGGTTCATTTTTGCGCTTTACATAAAATATCAAATGGCTTTTAAGTAATACTTTATGAATCTTTCATTTTATCCTCTCAGCACCTCTAGGAAGTAGATCCTATCATTCCCATTTTATACAGTAAGAAACTGATGTAGGCAGAAGATAAATGGCACTTGCCCAAGGTCACATCTGAAGCTGGATTCTGACTTGGGTTTTCCTGACTCCGGGTTAAATATGCCCCCTACCTGCCTCATGAAACACCCTATTTTCCAGATGGAAATAAAAGTGAGTACTTGCTCTGCAAGTTTAGATTTCAACCAACTTATTGTACTGACAGGTGGAAACTTTGCATAATTCTTTGATCACAATGTGAAGTGGCCCAGAATATTTTCAATCCATTTTTAAGGACAGCATGAATATATAGAGAGAATGCTACATTGATTTTAAAAAAATGTCACCCATTATAATGATACGTTTGAATCTCAGGATCACTTTGATACAAAGGAGGAACAGGAAAAAGAATAACTTCATTTGACCCACTCCTCAACTTAACGATTAGCATCACTGACGAATGATTTGACCCAAGGGAAGTTGAAGACTTTTAAAATTAAGACTGCAAATGGAGAAACTGCTGAGCTCAGGCATTAGCTGGGATGATATAAGAAACATTGTCAATACTTATAAAGTGTACTTGGATGATCTGGAAGCTGAAACAAGCTTTTGGATTTTAACAAATCTTTTCCTAAACTAGCATTGTAAATACTAGCGGTAAAGGACTGGTTTGGCCTTCCATGTTCCAGGCCTTTTCATTTAGTGCTTTCTTATTGAGTGCTTTATAGTCCTACCTTTACAAATTGCTCACATAAAAGACCTTTCTGAAACTAGAAAGTGTTAAAAAATAAACTAAATTAAAATCTACAATGTGACAAGATATAACATCTCAACTTACTCCTATTGCTCATTAGTTTTTACATTCAAATGTAATGTTAATGAAATAAGATCTTCCATACCCCGTTCTATTGGCACCTAGTAAAGGCACTTAGCTCCTTACTTCAAGTTAACTCCTTTGGTGTAGTTAACACCTTAACAGGAAGGGGCAGAACAGGGAGGAGGTATACTGTATATATGGAAGAGAACCAGGAGGACCTTCAGATTTTCTCTCAGTCACCACCTGGAGACTGCACCTTTTGCTGAGATCCTCCTTCTGCAGCTTCTACTGAGAACTTCCAAGGACCAGGCTGAGGAACTGTTGTGAGTCTGAGAGGGATCCCTGCTTGAGGCAGCCTGTTCTATTTGTGAAGGCTTGGGAATGTGGGTGTCCACTGCATTAATTACGTGTATCAACTTTGTTACCACTATAAAGACATTGGCTTTCTGGTTTTGGGACTTGTCCTTCTGGTTTTGTGACTTGGTGTTCTGGTTTCTGAATAAAAACCTTGGTTCTGCCTTCCATGGGGAGAGTTTGCTACATTTTTTGATCCAAAACTATACCAGCATATTCATAACCACCATGGGTGTTGTGAATATCTCATTATTGATACATCAAGTCAAGAAGCATTTATTATCTATTATATGCCTGGCACTGTGCTATGGGTTTGGAAACAAGGAAAGACCAAAACAGTCCCTACCTTCAGAGAGCTCATAATCTAATGAGGGGGAGAATAAGCAAACAAATATGTAAAAAAAAACTATATGTAGATAGATCGATTATATATGCATATATATTATACATATACATATATGATAAATTGGAGAAAATCTCAAGGTGGAAGGCATGAAGAATAAGAAGGAATGGGGGAAGTATAGAAAAGGTAAGAGTTTAGCTGGGGCTGGGAAAAACAAACATGGAAGCTAGGAGGCAGGGATAAGGAAGGTGTTCCAGGCTTAAATGAATGGACTTAGATGATGGGGTATGTTATACAAGGAACAAGGAGGCCAGTGTCAATGAATCACATTGTATGTAGGGGTGAGTG
>JAQQSW010002595.1:0-14914 GCA_028646575.1 Pseudocheirus occidentalis
TATTCTCTTCAGAATGCTTTTGAGATTCTTTTTCCATCTGGCAAATTTGACTTTTTAAGGCATTCTTCTCCTCATTGGCTTTCTGGGGCACTCTTGCCATTTGAGTTAATCTATTTTTTAAAGTATTGTTTTCTTCAGTCAGGTTGTTGACTCTCTTTTCATGATTTTCTTGCATCATTCTAATTTCTCTTCCCAATTTTTCCTCTACTTCTCTTATTTGTTTTTCAAAGTCCTTTTTCAGTCGATCTATAGCTTCTAGGCATTCTTCAAGTGTCTTGGAAACATTTGGTGTGGGAGTTCTGACTGTGTTGTCTTCCTCCCTTTCCATGCTTTGATCCTTTTTGTCTATCAAAAAAGATTCTAGATCTTTATTGCTGTTCTTATTTTGCTTCCTTTTCCTTATGTTGGACAGTCAATTAATTGGTTGGTTTTTTTTAGTTTTGTGAAACTCTGCTTCCAGGGGGGAAAGCTCTGAATCGCTGGGGTTTTTCCAGCTGCCAGAGCTATTAGGGGAGTGTTGCAACCCCCTCCAGCTTTGGCTTTCTGAAAGCGCTCCCCAGGACCACCACCCAAAACCACGATCCAGATCCAGGCCACTCAACACAAAAGCATTTGGCCCTGATAGATCGACTCAGCCCCCCTGCAGGGTCTGCAGTCCAGGGGCTCTGAAGTGTTGAGGGGGTCAGAAAAGTGGTCAAAAGGAGATTATGGGGAATTCTTTGCTGGCACAGGATGCAGCTGGTGCTGATTGGCAACTCTATTGCCAATAAGCAGTTCTGGGTCATAGTTACAGAAAGGAGAGGAATGAGTCACAAAGTCACCAGTCGCAAAGGAGTAAGGGCCACAGTCAGTTCCAGCGCCAAGAGGAGCACTAGTACTTGTGGCTTCAAAGGAGCAGGAGCCCTTCCTGAGTAAAAAGCATAGACTAGGAAAGTAGTAACTACACCTCTCTCAGGATTACAGCATCTTGGAAGTACCAAAAACTTGCAGACCCCTGGAACTAACTCTGAAAAAAACAGCATAAAAAAGGCTAAAGCCTAGGAGAGTGCCATTTCAGCCCCAGGTGAGCAGAGCGCAACTTTAACATTAAGTTCAGAGTAAAGAATAAAGAAAAATGGGCAAAAAACAAAAATATCTTGATCATAAAAAGGTACTACAGTGGGCAGAAAAGACCAAGACACAAATTTAGAAGAAGACAACAATGTGAAATAATTACAAGCAAAGCCTCAGAGAAAAAATGCTAATTGGACCCAAGGCAAGCAAAAATTCCTAGAAGAGTTCAAGAAAAATCAAAATGGCATATGAAAAATAGGGAAGAGAAATGAAGTGATGCATGAAAAGTAGGAAATTTGGTTTTAAAAAAAAGCACAAGAAACCCTGGAAAAACAACCACCATAAAAAAATAGAATTGACTTAATGGTAAAAGAGGAACAAAAATTCACTGAAGAATTCATTTAAAAGCATAATTGGTCACAATGGAAACCATGATACAAAAGCTCAGTAATTCCTTAAAAATTATAACTGGGCAAAAATAATATAACAAAGTAAAATGGATGTGAAATATCTCATTGGAAAAACAAATATCCTGGAAAATAGATCAAGGAGAGATAATTTAAGAATTATTAGATTCCCTGAAAGCCATGATAAGAAAAGCCCACACATCATATTTCAAGAAATTACCAAAGAAAACTGCCCCAAGCTCTCTGATCCAGAGGGCATAATAGAAATTAAAAGAATCCATCGATCACCTTCTGAAAGTAATGCCCAAATGAAAACTCCACGGACTATTGTAGCCAAATTTCAGAACTTCTAAGTCAAAGAAAAATATTGTAAGCAGTCACAAAGAAACCATTTAAATATCAGGAAGCCATAGTCAGGGTCACACATGATTTGGCAGCATCCACATTACAGTAACAAAGGGCTTAGAATATGATATGCCAGAAGGCAAAGGAGTTAGGATTACAACCAAGAATAACCCACCCAGAAAAAAATGAGTTTAATCCTTCTGGGGAAATGGATATTTAATGAAATAGAGGACTTCTAAGCATGCCTAGTGAAAAGACCAGAGATGAATAAAAAATTTTGACATTCATACAGAAGATTCAAGAAAAGAATAAAAAGGCAAACATGAAAGAACAATCATAAGGGACTCAATAAAGCTAAAGTCTTTATATTTCTACATGAGTTATACCTCCTAAGAACTTTATCATTATTCAGGAAGTTAGAATTCTACATAGAGAGAGGTCATGAGTATGAGTCAATTATGTTGAAATGATCTAAAAAAAATGTTAGAGGTTAGATTATAATGGGGAAATTTTTCTTATATAAAAGATATGCTTTTATAATGGAGGGGGGAAATGGAGAGGGTGGCAGGCAATGCTTCAACCTCACTTTCATTAGAATTGGTTCAGAGGGAAGAGTATAAATACACACTCAGTTGGGTATAGAAATCCATCTTCTGGGATCAGGAAGAGATGATAAAGGGGAGATTAGGGGAGGTGGTGGTCAGAAACAAAATAGACTTTTAAGGAGAGACAGGATAAAGAGAGAGAAGAATAAACAGAACAAAATGTAATGGAAGGAAATACATAGTAATCATTATTTTGAATGTGAATGGAATGAGCTAACCCACAAAATGGAAGAAGATAGTAGAACAGATTAGAACCCAGAATTCAACAATACATTATGCACAGGAGACACACGTGAAAAGACACACACAGAGTTAGAATCGATTATGCTTTAGCTGAAATAAAAAGTGTAGGGGTAGCAATCATGATCTCAGACAAAGCAAAAGTAAAAATGGACTAATTAAAAGAGAAACTACATTTTGATAAAAGGTACCATAGGCAATCAAATAATATAAAAACATTTACAGGAAGTTTCTCTGATAAAAGCTTCATTTCTCAAATATATGAGTATAGAACAGAATCAAATTTATAAAAATAAGTCATCCCCCAACTGATTAATGGTTGGAGAATACAAACAGACAGTTTTCAGAAGAAGAAATCAAAGCTATCTATAATCGTATGAAAAAATGCTGTAAATCACTATTGATTAGAGAAGGCAAATTAAAACAGCACTGAGGTACCACCTTATACCTATCAGAAATGACAAATGCTGGCAAAGATAAGGAAAAATAGATACGTTAATGAACTGTTGGGTAGCTAAGTGGTACAGTAAATAGAATTCTGGGCCTGGAATCAGGAAGATTCTTCCTTCTGAGTTCAAATTTGGTCTTAAATGCTTTTTAGATGTGTGACCCTGGGTAAGTCACTTAACTCTTTTTGTCTCAGGCTCCTTCCATGTAAAATGAACTGGAGAACAAAATGGCAAACCAGTACAGTATCTTTGCCAAGAGAACCACAAATGAGGTCACAAAAAGTCAGATACAACTGAAAAATCACTGAAATGAATTGTTGGAGGAGTAGTAAACTGGTCCAGCCATTAAGGAGAATAATCTTGGAACTATGTCCAAAGGGCTATAAAACAGCATATCCTTTGATTTAGTAATACAGCTACTAGGTCTGTACCCAAATAGATCAAAGAGAAAAGAAAAGGACCTCTATGTACAAAAAAATATTTTGGCAGCTCTTTCTGTGATGGCAAAGAATTTCAAATTGAGGAGATGTTCATGAGCTTGGGGATGGATGAACAAGTTACGGCATATTATTGCATTATAAGAAATGAGAAAATGTGCTTTTAGAAAAATATGGCAAGATCTATAAGATACAAAATGAAGTGAGAAGAACCAGGAGATCATTGCATAGTAACAGTAATGTAATGATAATCAGCTATGAAAGACTGGGCTACTCCAATCTGTACAAAGATTTGAGACAATTCCAAAGAATTCATTATTATTTTTTAAATGCCATCCATCCCCAAAAAGAGGATTGATGAATTCTGAGTATAAACTGAAGCATAACTTTCTTGCTTTATTTTTTTTTGCTTTTGCTTTTTTTTGTGTGCAATCTTCTGTGACTCCCTATTGCCTCCAAGATACAATGAAAACTCCTCAGTTTGGCATTTTTAGTCTTGTTTTAGTTTAGTCCCTTTTTAGTCTTGTTCTAGCCTGCCCTTTCAGATCTACTTCATATCACTCCCCTTCATGAATTCTGTAGTTCAACTGAAATGGCCCATTTGCTATTTCACAAACTCAGCGTTACATCCCCAAATTCCATTGCTTTTCAGGTATAGGTTCCCCTATACCTGGAATACTCCTTCACCTCACTTCTGCCTCTTAAACTCTAGATACTTTTCAGCTCGTTTGCAAAGCCACCTCAATGGGAGAAGCCCTTCTTGATTTCCCTAATTGTTAAATGCTGTCTTCTCAAATTACAATATTGTATCTCTCAGTAGAATGTAAGTTTCTGGAAGGAGGGGACTTTGTTCATTTTTGTTTTTGTATCCCAGGAGCCTACTATATATCACATAACAGGGACTTTAATGCTTATTAAAATTGAATTGAATATAGGTATAACTCCATCCTATGAATTCTCTACAGTACCAGCCCTGGGTCAAAAGTAGTCAAAGATTTCCTTCCATATTTCACAACTACCTCTTCTACCCACTTGTCTATTTACCTTCCTATATATAGTATTCTAACAGTGCCCTTCTCTCTCCTCTAAAAGGAAAACAATATGTTTAACTAATTCATACTAAGATGTTAATAACTTAGTGTGTTACATCCCAAAAATGATTTGCATTTTAAGAGGGCTTCAGAGAGGAGATAAAGTTTAACCCAAAGCAATAAATCTTTAATTATGGAATTTCGGGTTTGCCAACACACCGATTGAGGGGAGAGATTTTGGAGAATTGAGAGAACTTGTCATCATCCTTTCCATCCCATATTACATGGGCAGCTACCTACTCTGCCTATACATAAGGCTTGCCCTCCTCATTCTCAGCTGGATCGCATTAATCCAGTATATAATATGAGGATAATGGGCATAACCAATATAATGCATCCTCAGTTTGTTATCCATTCAAATGACTAAGAAATATTTCTTTAAAAAAAAAAACAAATTTTCTGTTTTCCCACTCAACTGCAATCTCCTTGAGGCTAGAGATAATGCCTTATACCTCTCCATATTTTCAATAGGACTACCACAGCATAGGCTCATTAAGTGCGTTTTGAATGATTGATAAATGGGTGTTCACTCTGATTAGCAAAAGGCCTATGAAGTCATAAAACGAAGAACCCATTTAACCATGTACACATTCATCTATTTCTTAGTTACAAAGCAAAATATCACATGTCCATCTCCTCTCCACTAATATGACTACCACCCTAATTCATACCCTTATCACCCTTCACCTGTACTATTGCAATAGCATCCTAACAGACCTCCTCACTTCCGTTCTCTGTCTTCTTCAATTTTCCATAAATTTGCTGAAATAATCTTCCTAACGCATATCTGATTATGTCACTTCCCCACTCAACAATCCTTACTGACTGTCTATTGCCTCTAGAACAAAACATAGCATTCCGTGCCTCAGTTCCGGATATTTGCAAAGACTGTTCCCCACACCTGGGACACATTCCCTCTTCATCTCTTCCTCGAAGAATGCTTAACAATCTTCATAGATCAACTCAGGTATCACCACCTGCACGAAACCTTTCCTAGATGTCTCCATTGTCAATACTTTCCCCCCTCTGGATTTTTTTTACGCTCAGTTAACCAACAAATATTTATTATGTGCCTGCCAAGTCCTAGGTAACTGTTCTAGGCAATGAAGATACAACCCCCAGTGCCCGAATGCTGATCCCTTCTTGTTTACTTTGTACATCCTTTGCATTTACTTTATCTGTCTCCTCAGTAAAATGGAAGTGCCTTTGGGGAAGGGATGATTTCACTTCTGTCTTTGTATTTCCAGTCCTCACACAGCAGTGACTTGTACTAGGTAGGCATTTAATGAATACGTATTGAATTGAGGTCGGTTGGTTTGTTTTCAGAGTGGGCCAGAAACTTTTGTTTAAAATTTTGAATTGTAGGTTTCATTTTAGCAAAATGAATTTAATTTCACTTAAATGGCATACTAAGTATATTCACTTGGTCTCTTCCCAGAAGAGGTAGTGTGACAGTGGAAAGAGGTCCAGTCTTAGATTCAGAAGATTAATTGGTTGTTGTCCTTTGTTCTCAAAAAGGACCAAAATGACATCACTATGCTGGAGTCAAGTTTTAAAGTGTCCAACTCTGCCCAATCAGCTCAGGATGCTCTACCACAGGTTGGGCACAAATAGTCCATGTGAATATTTGGGGTGGTTTCTCTAAATTTGTGCATCCCACATTTCCTTTGAGCTGTTTCAATTCTGATTTGCTCACAGAGCACAGCACCTTCTCTGATGTGGGCACTCCATGCTAAGCTGTCTCATGCCAATGTCTCCCATGTTTCACAATCAATTCCAAAGTTCTTAAGAGAGACCTTGAGAGTGTCCTTGTATTGAGACTTAGGTTCAAATATCATTACCTTAACTTGTTAGCTATGGAACCATGATCAAGTAGGCTCAGTTACCTCACCTTTAAAATGAACATCATTTAAAATGAACAAATGTCATTGTGCAAATCAAATGGGAAAGTATCAGCAAAATGCCTTGTAAAAATGTAAAAGCATTATCTAAATGTGGTAGGTGCCACAGTGGATAGAGCACTAGGCCAGGAGTCAGGAAGACCCGAGTTCAAATCCAACCTCAGACACTTATTAGCTATCCAACTCTGGACAAGCTAATGAACCCTGTTTGCCTCAGTTTTCTTATCTGTAAAATAAACTGGAGAAGGAAATGGTAAACCTCTCCAGTGTCTTTTCCAAGAAAATCCCAACAACTAAAACACTTGAACAATCAGCAGCAGCAGTAGCAATAGTGGTGGTAGTAGTAGTAGTAGTAGTAGTAGTAGTAGTAGTAGTAGTAAGTAGTAATAGTTGTAGTAGTAGTAGTAGTAGTAGTAAGTAGTAATAGTTGTAGTAGTAGTAGCAGCAGCAGTAGCAGTAGTAGTAGTAGTAGTAGTAATAGTTGTAGTAGTAGTAGTAGTAGTAAGTAGTAATAGTTGTAGTAGTAGTAGCAGCAGCAGCAGCAGCAGCAGTAGCAGCAGCAGTAGCAGTAACAGTAGCAGTAGTAGTAGTAGTAGTAGTAGTAGTAGTAGTAGTAGTAGTAGTAGTAGTAGTAGTAATGCGTCTAGCTCTACTTGTTGTATAACTGCTTAAGTGGTTTCAATCCACAATAAAGTCTAGTTTAACTGAGAATAAGGCCCGAAGTCATTCCATATTTACCAGTTACCCTGCAGTCATCACTCATAAACAATCCCTGCAGATGTCTCAGGGCAAAATAAATGGCTTCCAGATGTTAAGAAAATAACTGAATGCATTCATGCAAAAGTGAAGGGGACACTGTTTTTCCTATATTGGACCATATCTTAAGGTATCAATGAACAACAATTTCATTCTTAATATGATTCAGGAAACCTAACATGGAATGTTAGGCCAAGCAAATCATTTCTCATTTTCCATTCTGGGAAATACAAGTCTAGTTTCTTGTTAAGGACTTAGATTTACTTCGTCCAAAAAGAAAAATCCAATGGTCTCACCAATATTTGGGTTTAGTTCATCTTTACAACAATTTAAAATGGAAACACACATATACACAGAGAAAGTTTTGTGGGGAGAGATTTATAAAAACTTTCTAAATTGATAGTCTTTTCTTATACCTACTCTTTTTATAGATCACAGGTCTGACACCCATCTTGAAAACATTTCCAAAGTGAACCCACAGATGCACCTCATTTGCCTGTATCATAAGTAGGAAATACAATTTTCAGTGTTCAAAACAGGAATGACTTTTTTCCCCCCAAGGAACTACCAGCTACAATAATTTTCCATTTGGTTTATTTGTAAAATGAAGTGAAAATTATGAAAAGCAGATAACAGCTAACACAGAGCCAGGTGAATATCAGTCAACCCATATGACTTTCTTTCTAATTCCCATCATCCATACACTCTCTGGACAGGACATGTCATGTACATAACAGCATATAACTCTGAAGGAGCTGTCGATTTCTGGATTGGATTCTCCATTTCTATCCCTGTCATTCTAACACAATACCCATCAGTGTATTTAAAGATATGCTTTTATTCTGATTTATGGGTATTGAAATGTTAACAGATAAGTACAGGGACAATATAGTCAAACCTTATTTTATTCGATCTTTTCATAATTGAAAATACGTGGGATCTGCCACTCACTTTTACATCTCCCCAGCAGAGTCACAATTTTACTTTTGTGATTCACACTTCCCCTATATAAAATTAATTAAATAATTTAACAGCATATTTTGGCGGCTAGGGAATTATATGACTCTCTACAGCAATTTGGTACCAGGTAGAAAGAGACCTTTTTTTTAAAGAAAGTTAAAGCTTAGGTCTGAAAACTAAAGCAGAGTCTGAAACTGACGGGGTACGCATACATCTGAGTATGGGTACCGAAACAATACAGTTGTTTTGGATAATAAAGGCCAAGATACGAGGCAGTAAAATAGAAAACACTCTCTTGGAATAAATGTCAGCCAAATAATTTGGAAATATTGGATGTAGTGCTTGGTGGTGTTCACTCAACCCTACTTAATAGAGTCAAGAGGAAATTAATGTGTCTTTCTTATGTTGGAAATAATCAAAAGATGAAGTGGTGAACCCCCTATATGATCTATGTCAGGTTATTAATATTTTAATGCTCATACAATTGAATGTTATTTAAAAATCAATTGAGCTCTTTAAAGGAAACAACCCCAAACTATGTGCCACAAATTAATTCAAATCACATCTTGCAATCCATTTAGAGCCAAGTCCAAAGTCCACCCCTTCCGTCAGCTGTTGACTTTCTAAGTGTCCCAGACAGCTGCATGTCTGTCTATAGCTCCCTGAAATGACTTGTATTGCTCAGATTTCTTAAGACTGCTGACTTCTAATAGGGCTCCCTGACAAAGCCTCCACTCTGAGGAGGATGTGTATGCTAGGCTTCCAGCCAGCATACAGCAGGAGTTCAGGGGGCCGGGACCAACCAGTGCAGCCGTCCTGACTGCCTCTTTAAAACCATGTCAGGCTCATGTGACAACTGCTCTTCTGTGCTTGTTTGAACTGTCCCTCCCAATTAGTGGTAATAAGTGACTCTGTAAAGATGAACAAACATAGAGCCTTCATTAGCCCTTACCAGCTCTTCCCTCCTCCTCCTCCAGCCTCCCCCAGAGTCTTTTTCTGTACTAATGTTCCCCTAGGCTTACATCCCCCACCCCTTGCCAATCAGTCCCAGCAAATCCCTAGAGCACAACTCAACTAATACTTAGGGAAAACTAAACACATCTTGATCCGAATGAACAAGTGCCAGCAATAGGCAAATTAATGACAGCCCATTGGAAGGACTTGCTTGAAATTATTTTATTCTGTCTGTTCACTGAAAAACTGATTACTCTTGAGGTGGGGGGCAGAATCCCCCAATCAATAAGCTGAAACAAAAAGGAAGAGAAGCATGCTCTGGACTCATTTATTTAATCCATTTCCATTTGTCTCTACTGCCACCGTCCTTCTCCCCCTCCCTCCTTTTTTCTTTTTCTTTTTTTTTTTTAGAAATGACACATAATTTACAGGTTAGAAACTGCTTGCTTTTTTCCAGATAAAGGACTAATGACAAGTTCTGGGAAACCTGTGTGACCATTCATCTCCTAGATGAACTGTCAAGTGTCATCGAATAACCATGCCAAGTCTCAGCCTGGACAAAGATACTCAAGTGATGCCAAACATCCTGTCTGGTGGTTTTGCAGCCCTTGTCTGCCAGGGAGATATGAAAATGATGCCTTTGGTACAAGGTTCCAAACAAACACAAGGTTTCAAATGCCTCCTTTCAAGACATACTTAGAAAAAAAAGGAATAGAAAAATTAGTGGCTTGTACAGTTAGACCAGGAGACATAAGGTTCATTCTTTAGCTTTACCACCCGAAAGTCACTGAAGCTGTCCTAGCTGACAAAATAAGAAAACAATTCCTGACCTCAAAAAGTTTTGATTCTACTGGGTAAAAATAGGTAATAAAATCTGCCCCATCCCACTTCATAGAGATGAATAAGAAAAAAAATTGGACGATATTTTCCAAAGCATAAAATGACTATTATTGCTCCACATTCAGTTTTAATTTATTAAATTACTTGATTCCAAAAGGTTGTAATAACTACATGGGTTGGTCAGGGATTCCCCATTTAGTCATAACTGGTATATGAAGGGCATGTGTAGATATAGCCTATTAGAATCATTTTAGGGGTGGCTAGGTGGCACAATGAATAGATCACTTGCCCTGGAGTCAGGAGTACCCAAGTTCAAATCTGGCCTCAGACACTTGACACACTTACCAGCAGCATGAATTTGGGCAAGTCACTTAACCCCAACTGCCCTTTAAAAAAAAGAATCATTTTAGCCAAAAATGTAATGACTAGTTGTATGTTATGTATAGCAAGGGCTGTCCCCCCCATCTATCATGGGTATGTTGTTTTATGGATCAAATGGAGGAAAAATAGACTTTCCTAGCTTCCTCTCCCCTTACCCTTCCCTGTGGAAACTGGAATTAAGCCCTTTCTATGTGCCAGACATTGTGCTAAGGCCTGGGGATATAAAAACAAAACACAGTCCTGTCTTCAAGGATCTCATATTCTAATGAGGGAGTCAACAGACAAACATCTAACTGGCATAGATGGTAGAAAACTCAGAGGTTAGATACCAGTAGCTCGCTGTCCTTCGTTCTTGAAGGGGACCAAAGTGACACCACTATGCTGGGGTCAAGGTACTGCGGCTTATCAGCCTAGTATGAGTTCAGAAGGCTCTACCACAGGCCAGCCACAAATAATCCACCAGCAGGAGGGGAGACTAAGAAGGACCTCTTATGGAAAGTGGAATATGAGCTCCCTTGAAGGAAGTCAGGAGAGAGAGAGGTAAGAAAGGAAAGCAATCCAGGCAAAGAGAAATGACCAGTGAAAATACACAGAATCAAAAGAGCTATTAGGTTGGCCTCTAGCCAATCTAGTATAAAAGTACAAAGAGTATGCAAGGAGAGAAAAAAGTGTAATAAGATTAAATTGGGAGGCAGGCTCTAGGTTGTGAAGGGCTTTAGAAAACAAAACTGTATTTTATTTCTGAGCCTGGATGTAATAGGGAGAGACTGGAAATTCCTGATGTAGGGGCTGGGACTGGATAAGGATATAAATCCTAGGTAATGACTGAAGAGGGATTGGCCCAGGGTTACAGATCTAGTGGGGGGTGGAGGGGTGGAATTTGAACAGGTCTTCCTAACTCCAAATATAGTACCATCCATTATACCACTACCTTTATAGCCATAGTTACTTTGGGGTGGGAAAAGGGAGGAGTGATTCCACATACTGATAAAGCCTCTATTTGTGCCCTAAACAGAAGTATGATGAGACCGCATCAGGCTATATGCTGTAATACTGACAACTAATGTCTCCAAACACAGAGACATGTTACATCCATAACATAGGCATTGCTCCTCTGCTCTTCTCTACACAGAGACCCTTCACTCATTCTCATGCCTTCAATGATCACCTCCCTGCTGATGGTTCCTAAATGGATATCTTCCCTTATACCTGTATGCTACTAAATCCATAAAAAACGTTGAGGTATGTATGCTCAACATATATTTGTTTACTTTTATTCAAATGATGACATGTTCCTATATAATTGTTAATTACATGTTAATTATATAATTAGTATGTATGATACTGTTATGTACATTACAAAATGTACTTTTGTTTAAATTATAACACGCTATTATATAATTAGTGATTATTCTATATTAATTATATAATTAATATGTATGATACTAATACTTATGTACATTATAAAAATACATAAAATAGAAGCTTTAATGAGATAAAGATGAAATAATATTTGATCCTAGAGTGAATAGGGAGCCAGTAGAGCTTTCTGAATAGGGAAGTGAGATGATTAGAATTAGACTTTCAGAAAACCACTTTGGCAACTGAGTAATGGATGATATTCAACTACAGAATGACTCAAGGAAAGGAGACCAATTAGGGGTCGGCTGCAATAGTTTAGGCAAAAGGTGGTGAGGTAGCCACATGAGTGAAGAGATCTGGATGGATTAGAAGGAGGTTGTGAAAACAGAACTGATGCGATTTGACAGCTGATTGTTCATGTAGTGTGTGAGAGTGTGGAGTGGAGGCTAATAAGCGAGGTTTTCAGTGTGTGACCAGAAGGATGGTGGTGGCCTCCACATATAAGGGGAAGTTTGGGAGAAGGGTAGATTTGTGAGAAAAGATATAGTGAGACTGTTCATCTTTTACAATTCATTCTATCCCTATTCACAACAGAAAGAGGAGATGGACTCTTATTAATGAGCTAGTTAGGTGCCTTAGTTGAGAGTGCTGAACTTGAAGTCAGGAAGATCTGAGCTTGAATCCCACCTCTGAGATGCAGTGTGACTCTGGACAAATCACCAAATACCTCTGGGCTTTACTTTTCTTGTTTGCAAGGTGAGTGGGTAGGATTAAGTGGCTTCTAAGGTTCTTTCTAGCTCTAAATCTATATATAATTTTATAATCACTGTCTCAGAGCACAGAGCCTTCCCTCTGGGTTAGACACAGCCCTGAGATGAGGCACCTAAAAGACTGGAGGCATGCTGATTTTCCCAATGCTATCTGTGTAGCTGCTGCTGTGGCTAGCCAGATTACCGTTAGGTTATAATGGGACTTCTCACAATAGGCTCAGAAGGGAGGAAGAACTTTATACAATTGAGGGAGTAGCAGAGTGGGAAAATGTTGGGGAAAAGGGAAGGTGTGACCATGGTGAAGAGAAGCCCCAGGATTGAGGTGAATGTGATTCATTCCCACCTTCCAAACTGGTCAAGTCATAACACTCTTGGGGTCAGGACAAGGATCCCATGGAGGCACACAGCGTCTTTGGAAATCATTGGTTTATAGGACAACCCCATTCAATTGCCCAAACAAAATGTGTCTAAAATAGAACTCATTGGTTTCCCTCTTTGTGACTCTTTTTCCCAAGTATCCTATTTCTATCTATCACCATTCTTTCAATCTCCTAAACTAAAACCCTCAGGCTTCATTAACCCTTTCTTCTCCAATATCTTTAATACCAAATCTGTCATCAGGATTGTCATTTCTTCTCTGGTATTCCCACTGCTACCACCTTAGTGTAGGCCTTATGCCCACATTACTTTAATGGGCTCCCAGCTAGTTTCTCTGCTTTCAAACTATCTCTGCTTTAGACTACTCTGCTTATAATTATTAGCTTAATCTTCAAAAAATACAGCTTTCATACTGTCAATTTCCTGCTAAAAATAAACAAAACCAAAAAACCTACCATGGCTATTATTCCCCACTTGATGAAACCTAAACTCCCCTACTTGGCTTTCAAGATTGATGATAAGAGAATCTCATGGGACTTGTACATTGTCCACTATTCCAACTCACATCCACCACTCTAGTCAGGATGGTCTCAGGGTCCTTTACACACATACCACATTGGCTGTTTTTCACTTTTATTACCTTTGCTAATACTTTTCTCTATCTCAACACTTCTTAAAGTCTGGGTCACTTGTATATTTCAAATAGACTATTTTTTGTACTTGAATACAAGACTTTACATTGAACCCTATTGAATTTATTTTTATTAGATACAGCCCAATGTTCTAGCCCAGAGATGTCAAACATGTAGCCCGAAAACTGTTATGTTACTCTAATCCCCAAATGTAGTCTGAATCAAATTAAAATGTAACTAGAAAACATGTAACAAAATAAATAAAAATATAATAAAGCTTTTTTTCATGGAAGGCAACATGGTAGAAGGAAAAGACTATGGAATTTGGACTTAGACGTACCTGTATTCAAGTCCTGCTTCCTCTCCTTGTTATATGTGGTTACTATCAATGTCACTATAAGTAACTTTGGGTAGGTCATTTTACTTTCATGGACCTCAATTCCCTCATTTGTGAAATACAGGGGTTTACCTAAATGACCTCTAAGGTTTCTTTGGACTCTTTTATTTGTTTGTTTTTGCTTTTTGGAGGGCAGTTGGGGTTAAGTGACTTGTCCAAGGTCACACAGCTAGTTTTTGTGTTAAGTGTCTGAGGCCAGATTTGAACTCAGGTCCTACTCACTTCAGGACCGGTGCTCTATTCACTGAGCTACCTAGCCATCCCTCTAAATCTGTATGTTAATTATTTTTTTTGTATGTATCATATTTTCTCCATGAAATCAGGGATTGTATAATGTTTAAACTTTTTATCTTATCTGCTCTGTAGTATGTAGTTGTTACTTAATACATGTACAAATTTAATTCAAAGACAGTCAGATTACTTGTCCCCTGAAAGTAGTCCCTAAAAAAACAAACTTGTGACCAAAATGGTTGACCTTTAGGTTTTGATAATAATAACTGAGAAGATATTGGAGTAAGCCAGATTTTAGCATCGCTCCCAGCAGGAGGAAAAACCTACCACCCTAAATCAATCAATTACCCATATATGGTAATTAACATTGCATCAAGAAGAGATAAAGATGGGAAGCACTTCCATACAACTTAAAGCCTTCTGAAGTAGCAGTTGAGGACTGAATGAAAAGCCTCCCCCCCCCCCAACTACCAGGGAATTCCGCTATGGTAATTTCATTTTAGTAAGTTAAATAGCTAGCATTTATATAGCATTGTAAGGTTTGTGAAGCACTCTACAAATTTTCTCTTTGGAACCTCATAACAACCCTGGCATCTAGGTGCTATTAATATCCCTATTTTATAGAGGAATGGTATGGAGGTATTAATGACTGTAATGGTAATTAATTTGTTTGATCAGATGTTAAGTAGATCCTAGTAACCTAGTGTTAAGTATAGAACTCTGTC
>JAQQSW010002596.1:0-14914 GCA_028646575.1 Pseudocheirus occidentalis
AAAGAAGGGGAGAAAATTTGTAACTCAAAACCTTGTGGAAATGAATGATGTAATCAAGAAAATAAATTAAAATGAAAAAAGCAATGAAGGCAGCCATAGAACACTTAGAGCTTGGTCATATATGAAAGATACCAATGTCATCCAGTGCATGCGGGGCCTTCACCAGTCATCTTGACTTTTTTATTGCTCCTTTACTTTGATGACTTTGGAAGAGTGAGTGAGGCTGATGACTCTGTGCAACTCTGCCTCACTTTAATCCAGTCCACTTGCAAGTCAGGACATCACCCCATGATGTCACTGGACAACAGATGAGAATGTAAGGAGGGTCAAGAAGTAGACATGTTTAGGGAGAAAGTTGCGGACCTGAGAGACAGCCAGTGAAAATGTCTAAAGTCAGGAGATAGAGTGCTATGTATAAGGAACAACAAGGAGGTCAGTGTGACTAGAGAACAGGGTACAGAGAAGGGAATAAAGTAAACAGGAAAACTGGAAAGGTAGGAGGGCAGTTAATGAAGGGTTTTAGATGTCAAATAGAGTATTTTATTTTTGATGCTAGAATTAATATAAAGTCAATGAAATTGATTAAATAGGAGGTGTGTTTGTGTGTGTGTGTGTGACAGAGAGAGAGAGAGAGAGAGAGAGAGAGAGAGAGAGAGACAGAGAGAGACAGAGAGAGAGACAGAGACTTGCTCAGATCTGTGCTTAAGGAACATTAGTTTGACATCTGAGTATCAGTTGAACTAGAGTAAGGAGAGACTTGAGGCAGGGAGATCAACTAGCAACCTACTACAATATTTCAGGCATGAGGTCAGGAAGGCATGGCACTGGGATGGTGTCAGTGTCAGAGGAGAGAAAGAAGCATATCAAAAAGACATTCTGAAGATAAGAACAATATGACCACTGGTGGCATAGGGGGAGTAAGAGAGAGAAAGTGAGGATTTGAGGATGATACCTAGGTTTCAAGTCTGAATGACAAAGAGGAAAGTTGCATCCTCAGGAGTAATAAAGAAGTTTGGAAGAGGAGAGAACTTTGGGGGAAAGATATTGAGTTTAAGATGTCTATGGGGCACCCAGTTAGAAATATTAAAAACTATTTCACTTAGTTTAGAAGGGGAAGGGAAGACCCAGGACAATGCCTTAAGTGATATTCTTTATTAGCATGCTTGTTCTGGATGAAGATCTGGCAAAGGAGCCTAAGGAGGGGTCCAACAATGGACAGAGAACCAGGAGAAAGCAGTGTCATGAAAACCTCAAGAGAAGAAAGAGTAAAAGAGAAGAAGATCAGTTAAAAGGCTGCAGAGAGGTGGAGAGGATGAAGATGAAGAATTTGGCAATTAAGTAATTGCTGGTTATTTTGGAGAGATTGGTTTCATTTAATTACCCATCTTATAATTTCCTTGGCATAGGATGCTCTATGGATAAATATTTATCTTCCTCTGTCAGTACAGAATAGTAACTTCTCTGTAATTTATGGTCTTAGAACAATATGTGTGGCACTTGAAAGCTACGTCTAGGATGTCATGGCCAGTAGGTGTCAGAAGCAGTACTTAAATCCAGATTGTCCTAGATTGCATGGATTCCATCTGTGCACTATGCCACATCACCTCTCCCTTTTAAATTCAGCGTGTCCAAAACAGAACTCATTATTTTCCTCTCCCTTTTACCCCCCCATCCCCTATCCCAATTTCCTACCTTGCCTATTCTTGTATAGAGCAACTGAATCCTCCTAAGCCTTCATACTAAAAACCTAGGAATCATCCTGGATTCCTCATCCCCCATATCCAATCTGTTGTTAGTTGCTATTCAGTCATTTTTCAGTTACATCAGAATCTTTGGGCCCCCTTTTGGAATTTTCTTGGCAAAGATACTGCTGTGATTCACCATTTCCTTCTCCAGATCATTTTACAGATGAGGAACCTGAAGCAAACAGGATCAAGTGATTTTCCCAGGGTCACAAATCTAAGTGGCCGAGGTCAAATTTGAACTCAAGATTAGTCTTCCTGACTCCAGGCTGAACACTGTATCCACTGTGCAATCTAGTTACCCCATCTTTTACTAAGGCCTTTTGATTTCATGTTTGCAACATTTCTTGAATATGCTTCCTTCTCTTTTCTGATGTTAACACTACTCTAGTGCTCTAGGCCTCATAACCTCATGCCTGGAATATTGTAATAGGTTGCTAGTTGGTCTCCTGTGGCTGGTGTGCCTGCTTTAAGTTTCTCCCCATTCAAAGCTGTTCTCCACTTATCCAGTAAAGTGATTTTCCTAAAGTTCAGGACCTCCCATATCACCCCTCTCACCTCTACTCAACTTCAGTGTCTCCTCCCTATCACCTTTAAAATTAGATTAAAAAATATTGTTTGACATTCAAAATCCTGTATAACTTAGCCTCCATCTACTTTGGACCAGCCTCTATCTACCACAAGAGGTATACTTCTTGTCACATATTCTAATCCAATAGCACTTACCTCCCATCTGTTCCAAAAACAAAACATTCTTCTCTCAAATGAAGGCATTTTCTCTGGCTATGGGTGCCATCCAGGCAACACAGTGAGTGAATAAAGCTCTGGACCCAGACTCAAGAACACCCAAGTTCAAATTCAGCCTCAGACACTTACTAGCTATGTGACCCTGGACAAGTCTCTTAATCCAGTTTGCCTCGGTTTCCTCATTTGTAAAATGATCTGTAGAAAGAAATAGAAAACCACCCTAGTATCTTCACTAAAAACAATGAATGGAAAAAATACAACAAAAAAGCCCCAAAAGCCAAATGGGGTCACAAAGAGTCAGACATGACTGAAATGACTGAACAACTGACTGTCTCCATGCCTGGGATGCTTCAAATAATGACACTAATGAACACCCTTTGGTAAATCAAGCTCAAAAAGTTAGGCATCAAAGAATCTCTACCTTATAATAGACTTAAGAGGCCATTTAGAATAACAGAAAGGTCATACTTGGAAATGACATAAAATGTAATATAATTTACCCTAACCTTAGCAGTAATCCCCTCTAAAATAACAAAGTGATAACCAAACTTCTACTGTAAGATATCCAGTGATGAAGAACTTCCTACTTGTCAAGGAAAGAAATTTTATTTTTGGACAAATGTTTCCTTTTCATTGCTTTGCTTACATTAAAACAAATATGACTTTCTGAAGCTTCAACCTATTGAACCTAGTTCTGTTTGAAGGACATATAAAGTATGTCTAATCCCTCATCCCCATGCCAGCCCACCAAATTCCTGAAAAAACTGTATGACTCATGAAAAAGCTATCATGCACTCCCTAATATCCTCATATGGAATGATAATAAGTTTCTTTCACTATCCTGGACAACCCTCAAATGAGATGCTTCAGTTTACCAATGGTATATCCAAAATACAGCACTAAGAATTGAGCACAAAATTGCATTTAGGGTTTGGCTAAGTGTAGAATACAATGGGATTACATTCTTCTTCATTTTAGAACTTCTGTTTCTGGTACTGTGTCCAACATTTAATATCCTTTGTTGACTGACATGTAATATTAATACTATACAGGGTTTAGAGTCTGCTGAAACCCACAGCTCTTTTTCATATGCCAACTAGCCACATCTACCTCATCGTCCTCTTGGGTAGTCGGATTATGAATTGCTGTATAATATTCATTATCTTTCCTCTGATTGGACTTCTCCAGTAACAAGGCACTAATTACTTATTAAGTCAGCCCACAAGCATTTATTTTAAAAAAGGCAAAACAACACAAAAACAGACCTTGGCCTTGAGGAGCTTGCATCTAATGGAAGACACAACATGCAGACAGCTATGGACAAACAAGATGCACACCGAAGATAAATTGTGATAATCTTAGAGGGCAGGCTCTAAGATTAAGGAGGCCTTGGAAGGATTTATTGCAGAAGGTAAGACTTTAGCTGAGACATGAAGGAAACCAGGAGTCAGAGATGAGAAGAGAGAGAATTGCAAATGTGAAAGATAATAAAATGGTCATAATCCCATTACACTTTTGGACAGGAAATGTGCTCTGGATGTACCACCACTTAAGATGAGAAATTCTTTGTATTTATTTCCCTCTATGAAAGGTAGTGATACAACTTCTTTTATTTGTACTAAAGCTAGCACAACCACGCCTTACAAGACTGTCTGTCTTCCAGTTTTAACATTCAAAAGTGTGGTAAACAAATCCTTGTTCACCCCACTCATATCTTTCAAGTCCTTAAATCTTTCAGTTTTCTCTCAACCATCACAATTTTAGTTGCCATTCTCTGAACCTTTTCTCAATTCTGATGTATATCACTTGAGGTATGATGGTCAAAACTGTATGACTCAAGAATAAGCTTTAAAAATATACAATATCCTTAGTCCTATTATTATTCCATCTTATGATATTGAGGAAGGAATTTTTAAATTCATGTTTTTAGTCTACTATAATTGAGAATCTGGTTTATCTTTTAAAATATTAATTATATAATTACTTCTTAAAAAGACATTTTATTAAAATAGTAGAAAGAATACTATCTTTGAAGGTCGTTCAAAAGAATAATCCCATATAATCGTCTCATGGAATTCCCTCTTTCTTATAAATGAATAATCCAGCTAATGAACTTAGGAATTATAAAAAAATCCCCAGTTATTATTTTCTGAAGAAATTTTAAATTGTGACCTTCACTATAATCCTCCCTTGATGCTTCTTTGGGGAATGAAGTGATGTGACCCCTGATTATCAAAGCCTAGGTCAGGAAAGGTATGGTATGTAATGATGAAAAAATATCTAAACCAAGAAATAAGAAATGTTTTTGGTGTAGAAGTTTAACTCATGTGTGTAGAATCAGGTTTCAGTAGATTCGTTGCCATCTTTATGCACTTAAATGAAAAACACATCTTAGGTATGTTTGTGCTGAGGTAGAAATATGAACTGGAACATTTTTAGAATAATTAGCTTGTATTTCCAATTCAACAGAAATTTATTAAGCAACTTACTATTTGTTAAGTACTATGTCAGGTGTTAGAGACACAAAGATTTAATTAAAGTCTCTGCTCTCAAGGATCTCACAAGTCATGCATTCCACTTATAATCTACTAAAAAAATTATTGAATCACCAAATCATAGCATTAGAGAATTGTAGGGTACTTCAACTGTCATCAAATTCAATCTGTAAATGAAAGGAACCATCCAATTTAACATACCTAAGCAGTTATTCATCCTCTACTTGAAGATTTCCAGGGAGAGGAAACTACCTTGGGGTAGACAATTCTGTCTTTTTGAAGTAATTTAATCATCAGTTTTTCTTGACATCAAGCTTAAATTTGTCTCTATTTTACCCACTAGGGTATAAAAGAACAAATCTTCCTCCTTTACAAAATATTCCTTTAAATATTTTAATTTATCTTATGTCCCCCCCTTAAGTCTTCTCTTTTCCAAGTCTCAGTTCCTTTAACTGATTGTCATACATCATGGACTTACTTACATGGACCCCACTTACCCTCCTCTCAATACTCTTTAGTTTATTAATGTCCTTCTTAAACCAAGGTGCCCATGACTTAATATAACACTCCAGATGAAACCTGAGAGATCAGAGTGAGATTATCACTTCCCTATTCCTAGAAATTGTTGCAAGCTGGTTTAGACCAGGCCCCTCCTTGTGGAGATGGGAAAGGGGACCATATGGACAGAAATAGCTAGAAGTAGAGAGGATTCTGGGAAGATGGTGGGATACATCAGAAAATTTCAAGTTCTCAAGATTTTCCTTTACTAAAGAGATCAAAGACCACGTCTGGGTGAACATAGAGCCAAGAAAAAAAATAAGAGTAGGGGTAGAACAGGAATCTTTAAGAGACAATTGGAAAAGATCTGAAGAAAAATCCCAGGACTAGATTTCCACCCTGAAAAGAGTAAATACCTCCAGTGTAGGGTCTGCTATAACAAGAAGCAGCAAGCTGCTTAAATGCATGACAAACCCTAGGTTAGCTAGATTGGGAGGCTGCCTTGTCCCAGGAAATTTTACCCAGGGACAGTGAGAGGAGTTGGGCATCTGACATGGGGAAAATCTAAGGAACATCTGCTGACAAGGCCCAGTTGTGCTTCAGAGAGTAGAATGGTTAGGAGTGAGAAGAAATAAGTACTTGACCAGTGACTACAGAGGCAGTAGGGAGGGACACTGTTGGCTCTGGACACTTACAGGAGGCTAGAGGTCTTGGTTTAAGTTCAAGGTCAGAGGGGAGAACTGAGAGGATCAGAGGCCAGAAGCACCATTCCCCATACCCCATTATTAGAGGTAATTATAATAACTAAATTATTGCAAAATAGAAATCCACAGGCAAAAGAGAAAAAATCCAACCATGGACAGCTACTGTAGGAATGGAAAAGAATGGGCTTCATCTTCAGAGGAGGATACTGAGGCAAAGAAACCCTCTTCTACAAAGAGTAGTGTACAGTGGTCATCTGCCCAAAGATAAACCGTTGAAGAACTTTAAAAAGACTTTAAAAATAAAATGAGAGTGATTGAGGAAAGATTAAAAAGAAAAATAAGAGTAATACAAGAAAAACAAGAAAATTATGATCAGAAAATCGACCAATTAGAAAAGGATATCCAGAGTTTTTTTTGTTTTGTTTTTGCTTTTTGGAGAGGGGAAGGCAAGACAATCAGGGTTAAGTGACTTGCCCAAAGTCACACAGGTAGTAAGTGTTAAATGTCTGAGGCCAGATTTGAACTCAGGTCCTCCTGACTCCAGGGCTGGTGCTCTATTCACTGTGATACCTAGCCACCCCAAGATCCAGAATCTTAAGCAAGAAAATGAGCCCTTGAAAATCAGAATTGGGTAAGGGGAAACCAGGAAAATTATAGGAGATAAAGGAACATATATATATATATGTAATGATGGTACCACAATTGAAATCACACAAGACCCAGTGGTGACACTAAAAGATCACAGGTCTTGGGACCAATCAAAGAGCAAAATAACTATAAGGAAGAGCAAAAGATCTGGGCATCTGTCTGAAAATATCGTAGCCAGCAAAAAGGTAAGCATAATTTTGAATGGAAAACAATGCACATTGGATCAACAGTCAGACTGTCAGAACTCTTCAAAAAAATAACAATCAAAAACAAACCTGAACTCAACAGAAGACATACAAGAACTAAGAGCTACACACCAATAACCAATTACAAGGGACTCAATTAGGATAGAATGTTTACCTATTATGTTTGGAAAATATACAATTTATGTCTAGGTTTGTTACTAGGAATTAGGTAGCTCATAAGAAAGATTGAGGTAGACCTAAGTGTGATATGACTTTATAAAGTAAAGCTGTTAAAGAACAGCTAAAAGAATTATTATCTTATGCAAATGAGGTGGAAAAGGAAGAACCAATACAGAGAAATTTGAAGGGGGTTGGGGGCTGTTAGTTCTGGAGGAACGGGAGGATAAGGGAGGGATTGCTGGAGAGTGGGTGTAGGTTATGTAATAGAAGACAAGGTAGCAGGTAGAAGTAAAGAAGAGGAGTCAGAAGAGATAGGAAAAAATATATGTACCAACATAAAAACAAAGATTAGGAGTAGAATTTCTTAAGGAAAGTATATGTTTCTATGTTACATATACAATACACTCATATATATTTATGTATGTCTAAATATATATGTGTATGTATAAATACACACACACATACATATATATATCAATACCCATTTATAAATACTTCCATGTTTAATTGTAATCTTGTGTGGCAGGTAGGGAGGGGACTGGGCAGGGGGGAAGAACCAAGTCAAAAGTATACAGCAGAAAGCAAAAGAAAACCTACAAGGAAGCAAAGAAAAGAAAGACAGCTTTCAACTTAACACACAATATTTAATACATAGTCTTTCTTGAAATGATAAGTTATTGCTATCTATTTTAAATCCTCTCCTATGTTCTGCTGTGCACATGACATGTTTTTCTTTTTTATGTTATATTTAATTTATATTTAATATTTAAGTTTATAATGTTTCTTTTTCTGTTCTTATTATGTATATATTTTAGTTTTTATCTAAAATTTAACAAAAAGAAATAGTTAGAACTGCTGATAAATCTGTGTGTAGACCCTGGAATTCTACTAATTCTACTAATATCCTTTTCTGTCTTAGTTGTGGGTGGTGTGCTCTGCACTTGAAAGTATGCTCACCTTAAGTGTATTTTTAAAAGGCGCTCCATACTTTTGTCAACCTCAGTATAAAACCCCACAGACATTTACAACTTAAGACCAAATCTTCCAATATGGCTATGTAGAGACAATTGCTTGAGATATGGTTACTTGTGTGCCTTCATTCCCCATGGCCCCAAAAAGATCTTAACTCATATGTGTGGAGAAATATCTCCTTATGTTGTTTTGTTTCAGTATATGTTCTATGAATGACTTGCATGTACTTAATAAGCTCAGTTTACAAATTTGAAATACATGAAATTGACCTCAGTCTCAGTTATTCACTTACCATTAACTTATTAAGGTCACTTACCATGACCTCAGACCAAGAAAATACAGCACTGACATAAGAAAACATTTATTAAGGATGGACATAATCAAACAACATAAACATCAGCCCGTATTTCTAAATGTGTGTGATATATTTCCACTTCTCTCTTTGTGAAACTCATTGGAAATGAGCTCCTTCCAAATGACCAACTCCAGCAATGGAAGGCTTAAACTTAGTTTTTCTCTCTCTCATTAGCCACATTGAGAGGATCAGTTCTTCTTTACATTGCATAAAAATTGCTCCTGTTAGTAGCTGAAGCCTACTACTAATTTCTATTCTCCAGAATAACTATAGTGGTTGTAGCTCAACTTTTCTTAAGCACTATTTGTTGATCTCCCAGCTGTCCCTGGTCTTTGGCATACCCCTTTTTCAAATCTTCCTTTTTCATGGTTACAAACTCAGTAGAGACTTCCTTTAATCCTCCATTTTTAAGGTGGCAAAGTGTCTTTCCCTGAATATTTTGCTGTGAGGAAAGCAGAGCTCTACAACCTTAGTGGGAGATTCTTAACTACCTCCTTGTACCTCCACTTTTCACTTCTTCCTCTCTGCCTCCCCCATTGACTGACTTTTGCCTTTCCATGTTTAGTGAGCTCTATCCCTTCAGGGAAAAGACAGAACAAAAAAGTGTTGCAGACAGAGCAAACCTATGTTTGGAGATGCTACTGTTTACATATGGTTGGTGGGTGATTAGTATTTCTTTTGGATAGCAATTTCTACATTTTTCCCTGTATAAGCCTAGTTGGGCCAGTCAACACATCTTCACTTGATACTATGCAGGAGCAACACATTTTTGTCACAATCTAGCTCAGCATTTCCTGGTTCATCCATCTTTCCATCTTCCTCGTATAAAAAACCTTCTCCCTTCTCTTCTACTCTTCCACCCTCTTGAACCTTCCAGAGAATGGTTGTACAGTAAAAAATTACAAGACCAAAGCTGTAGGTAAATGTCAGAAAGTTGAAAGATGTCATGAAGGGCATTTAGAAACCATAGAGTACATTTTTTCTGGATCCATTATGAAGAGTTTCCATTCATTTCCTTGGAGAGAAGAAAGGGAGTGGGGACAGGAAGTATGTATCTCTATTCCGTTTTCCTTGGGCCCACGTCACAGAACATTTAAAAGGTGTAACTCTGAATGAGAAGATGGAGCTGAAGGGAAATAGCACTCAGTGGACCCTGATCACAAATGGAGATAAAATTGTCCCACTCACTCTAGGTTTATACCACATTCACTCATTCCTTAGTCTCTGCATGTTTCTCTCAGGTATGTAAATGAGTTGCTGCTGCAAGTTTTTACATGGGATGGGGGAGCCCAACCATTATATTTAAAGAAGAAACAAAAACTAGTTAGGAATGACATTGAATCTCTCCTTATTCTGAGATTAGTTGCAGGAGATTAAGTATGTGAAATTACTCTTATTCATGTTCTAAAGATAAAAGACTTTAGAGATTGAAAAGCTAACATAGTTCTAAAGTATACAAGTATCATTTATTGATACAGAAGTGACCAAATATCATTAAATATTATTCAAAAGTACCCATTCAAAGACAGTCTAAGAATTTTACATTTTTAAAATGTACTACCTATTGGAAACTAATTTTTAAAAGGTTAAAATATATCAAAGTCAAATAAATTAAGCTAAATTCTTGTAACATTCTTTTCAGTAAGACCTAAGAACATCACAGAATTCATTAGAAATGGCCTCTAGCCTGTGGAAAGCTTGTAAAATGTAATTCATTCCATCACATGTCAGTTGTATATTCAAAATGTTAGTTTTTCAGTAAATTACAGGAATCTTCTGTGACTCTAAGACCTGATGATTTTACTTAGTATATTCTCAATCAAAAGTAAAATCTAACTATATCAACAGGTACTATTTCTCACAGTAAACATGAAATATATTACAAAGAGATTAATAATTCTACCTGTAAGATTATGTTTTAATAGCTTTAAATAATTCTTTTTAGTCTGTGGAATATTTCAAAGATAATACTGAAGGTTAATAGGTACATAAGTATTTTATATTATTTTGTTTGATTTTCATTCTTGTGTATTTTCAACGAAATTTTGAAAAATGGAATTGTTCTACAATATCTCTATGTCCCACATATGATATGCTATATTTCATTTCATTATATCACATTTCTGCCTAGGATCTCACAGAATTTTATAGCTAGTATCTCAGTAATCCTCCAAAACTCATATAAAGTAAATCAGTAGCAGATGTTATCCTCATTTTCTAGAGAGGTTCAGCGACAAGTTCAAATGCCCATCTGCGTGGAAATAATGCAGCTGAATAACTGAAATACTGGTGAAAACGCAATCCATAACAAAAGTAGGAAATGTCTCCAGAGACACTGGAAATTTCCTAATCAGGAGAAGAAAGTCTAGTGCACCATCTTACCTTCCTACTGCCTTGATATGTCTCTGAATCTATAATATTGGAGCTAGAATAGGACAGAAATAAAAGGGATTTGGAAGCCCCTACCATTTCCTTTTGGTACTTAGTATATACTGAGATTTTCTAATAATTCTCACAGACTATGATCTTCCACTATAATTAGAGTATTTTCCCTGAACCATAAAACAATGGGAAAATCATTACTCTATGGCCATATGATTCAAAGAATTTATATAACTTTTACTCCTTCTCTTCCAGGTGAATTTGGAGAAGTATGCAGTGGACGCTTAAAGCTTCCTTCCAAAAAAGAGATTTCAGTAGCCATCAAAACCCTGAAAGTAGGTTACACTGAAAAGCAGAGAAGAGACTTCTTGGGGGAAGCAAGCATCATGGGACAGTTTGACCACCCCAATATCATTCGACTGGAAGGAGTTGTTACCAAAAGTAAGAGTCTAGTGAATTTCTTTGTTTACTTCATCTCACTTACTTAAAAATATTCCATTTTAATCATTCATTCACAATTATTGGATATTTAACCAAGTCCATTCTAACAAGAACTACCAATTTTAGGCTTACCAGATTTCTATCACGAAGAAAGTATGTTAAAAAAGTATGTTAAAAGAGGCCTAGACTTGAACAAATAAACAAATTAAATGTCCAAGATAAAAGAAAGATAGGGAACTGTAGAAAGGAGGGAATCAGAGAATAGCAGCTATGAAAGGTAGCTTAAGTAAAAGCTGGGATTAGTACCTCTAATCTATTTGGTTTTGCTCCCAGTTAGTTACTTTTCCTGAATTGTCCATATCTTTATTTAGGGTTCTGAGAACTTATTTGGGACTTGAAACAACTTTAATAGTTTTAAAATCACTTCAGAGCTTTTGAAGGTCAAGATCAGAGTGGATCCAGAACTATTCTGATGCATGGATTCCATGAGATTCTAACTGCTCTGGAAATCTAAGACCTAAGGTGGGAGCTAGTCTGGGAGAAAATTTTAAAGCTCCAAGAAAGTGTTTTAGGATCCCTTTCAGAAGCACTGACTCTGCTTTTGCATACTTTCCAAACCCTTCTTCCTGCTTAGGGTTTGCCTAACCTGACTCAGACAGGTGCCTTTGAGGTGGTTGTGGGGATACCTTGGCTGGCTCCAGTTGCAACCAAAATCTACAGGAAGTATACCCTAGTTCCCTGAAGTTCAGGGGTCATTTTTGGTTTAAAGGATTAGCTATCTAGGAAAGCTGTTGTTGTTCAGTCGTTTCAGTCATGTTCAACTGTCTGTGACCCTATTTGGAGTTTTCTTGGCAAAGATACTGGAATGATTTTTCCACTTTCTTCTCCAGCCCATTCTACAGATGAGAAATTGAGTCAAAGAGGATTAAGTGACCTCTCTGGGGTCACACAGCTAGTAAGTGTCTAAGCCCAGAACTGAACTCAAGGAAGATGAGTCTTCCTTAATCTAGGCCCGGCAATCTATACACTGAGCTACCTAGCTGCCATAACAGCTAGGCAAGCTGTTATTACTAGAAAATTTCTTCCACCTGAAGAGAGGCTGGTAAAGACTTTGATATTCCTTAGGGAAAAATTAGTTGCTTCTATATTTGAATAGTATATGGTCAATAGACATTATAGATTATCTTATTTATACAAATGTTTATATATGTCTGTATATTTACATTACTTATCATATATTACAATTGGTCTAGTGTTAATTTCCATTTTTATTCTGCTTTATAGGCAATTCTTAGGTCATTGTTAGTATCAAATTTGAATAAACTTTCTTTTCTTACTAGAAATTCCTTAGGGAATTGCAGTTTTTCCATTCCCCTTTATAATAGGTTAGTATATATTCAGGAATCCAGCTGGTTATTCAAAGAGTGACTTAATGCACTGTTTTAACCATGCTTAAAGCATTTTTAGCACTTCATCCAGAGTGCAAGGAGACTGTGGACAGCAACGCTGTGAGGCTGCTTTCTTGAGGGGAAAAATACTCTGATCAAATTGTAAGAATTGTAGTTTTGAGCACAATGTTAAGGTTTAGGTTTGAATTTCTGTGTGTTCCAAAGAGGCAGTTACATGCCTTGCTGAATGACCTAAGATGTATAGGGTCAAATTTTGCATCCTTTGCTACCTGTGGCATCAAAATAATTTTTCGGGATTTTCTTGCCATACATAATTCACCTCCTGCTAGAATTAGGCAGTATTTATAAATGTTTCTATAGGTATAGATTGGTTTCATTGGAAGATTCACTTACCCAATTAAATGTATTTAGATAATAGGGTTCTTTCTCTCCAGAATAATGAAAGCATGAAAATCTTTGAAAAGCTTGAAAGCATGGCATCACGAATTTCCATTTCCTTTAACTAAAGGTACCTAGACTGGTATAAGCAAGAGTAAGGAGCAACCCTTGTATCTAAGGTGGCTATTCTTCGTCTGAAGTGGACTTTCTAGGAAAGATAAATATGATCATACCTAAATGCTTATAGTCAGTGAAGGAAATTCTTAAAATCAACCCCAAATGTAGAAAGGGGAAAAAAGAAAAGGGTGTTATGAATTTTAAGTGACATGAAAAAACACCATATTCATGCTTGGTCTTGTAACATACTCGTATAGATTACAAATGACTTATTCTTCTAGTAAAAACCTTATATTTGATATATCTCCCTGGCCAAAAAAGTATATACAGTCTGCCAAATCTGCCTATATAAATCCCAGCAAGCTTATATGTTGTTAACATAATAGGGTTCCAGGCCCAGCATTAAGATTGTGAACTCTCTTAGAGAAGAATTTAAGAGCTATTAGTCTGGCACGTTATAACATTTGGGAATAAAAAGAAATGACTTAGAATGACACTAGAATGGTACATTTAATAGTGAAGAAGTGTAATGTTTTATAACCAAAACATGTTATTTTACCACAACCCCTAACTATTTCTTTCTTTACAAAGACCATGGTATCATTTATAGAAAATTGAAAGGATCACAACCTGATTGAGAACAATAAACAAACAAAAAAACCAATAGCAAAGCTGGTGAATGGGATGAATAAACAATTTCTAATAATTCACATTTATATTTTACTTCAAAGTTTATAAAACATTTTTTCACGATAGCCTTTGGAGAGTAGTATACAGGTAATGCAAATAGCATCACGTTCATTTTACAGATGACACTGTTAAGGACAACATTAAGTAAACTACCCAGGTCAGTGAAGATACCAGGATTTCCACCTTAGGTCTTCTGATACAGTGCTCCTTCTACTATACTACAAAGAGATAGTGCCAGAAATGGAATTGAAGACGTCTTTTAAATTGGTTTATTTTGAGTACACAATCTCCATTTCATGAATGAGAGATCTCTCTGTCTCCATCACTATGTCTGTCTCTCTCCCTTTGTTTTCTGTCTCTTTCTCTGTCTCTCTGTCTTTCGCTTTCACTCACACTCTCACTCTCTCTGCCTCTTACTTTCTCTCTGTCACTATGTCTTTCTCATTATTTTGTCTCTCACTCTCTCAGACTCTCCAGAATTGTCTTTCAGCATGGGAAGTTCTGCTTATCATTGCTCTTAATTGCATACTTGAAAAAATATTCTTTGAGAGACTAAGTCTAATCATGTCTCTTTTGTAAGTCAGTGTAAGCAAGTTCTCTATTCAATCATTCTATTCTTGGCTTAGTTCCAACTGAGCTATTAACAATTTTAATAGTAGGGTTTCTGTCCCAAAGGTCTTCAATATAAATGTTCATATTTCCTTTAAACAAAAGAAGGAAGAAACAGAAATTCACCTTCAGAAAAGCTGAAGAGTGGGAGATGCATCATCTTCTCTAAATCAAGCACAAAAATAATAACAATATATACAATAAGCCCTTATATGACTGTGGATAGATAGATAGATAGATATGTAGATGATAGATTGATAGATAGATAGATAGATAGATATGTAGATGATAGATAGATAGATAGATAGATAGATAGATAGATAGATGGATGGATGGATAGATATGGAGATGATAGATTGATA
>JAQQSW010002597.1:0-14913 GCA_028646575.1 Pseudocheirus occidentalis
GTGAACTATGTGGACACCATATTTTGGTGACTAGAGGAATAAAAAAATTCCTAACTACCCCTAAATATGTCCCCAGTTGATTGACCTCATGTCTAAAATTCTCAAGACCTCATTATTAATTAATTCAATAAATATTTACTAAACATCTATTGCATGCAAAATATTGTAGAGGGTGAGAAATTAAGTTTAAATAAAACCTGATTCCTGCTTTTAAAGACCTTATAGTCTACTAAAAGATTATGACATGTGTAGCATCCAACAAAAGAATCCTCTGATGCAGGGCCATGCTGTTAATTGTTTAACAATTGGCTTTCCAGGGAAAGAAAAGAGTACGCGTGTTACACTTTTAAGTAAAATCTGCATTCTTAATATTTTCCCCATCACTTCCTTAAGTCTATATAATCAGCCAAACAATAATTAAGCCCTGATTTCTAGGTTTACCATGTGTTGAGATCTACCCTCACACTGAAAATGTAACAATGTGTTCTCCTGAGCTGGTTTGAGCAGACTTCAGCACGCCACCAGTTGGATGACTTTCTGTGACGCAGAGGTGATTTTAGAGAAGAATGAATGTGTATCCCATTCTAGCAAGTGCCACTGACTAGATACAAGTTTAGTTAATCATGGGGATGCTCATCTTCAGTTGGTTGGCCACTGAAAATTTGTTGGCTATGGTGACTCATTAAAAAGCTTACAATTAAAAATAATTTTGACTCTATGCTACCTGCTTCTGCTCTTTGGTGATAAAACTATCAAATGTTAGCACATACAAGGGTAATAACTACGGCACAAAATGATACACAGTATCTAAGGGACATAGAAGCAAAGAAAAATGGGAAATACGAGAGAAGAAAGGTCATTATTGATGGAGGGTAAGGAGAGAATAGGAAAAGAAAAGGCATTCTGGAGGGGGGAATATTTGAATTAGACTATGAATGAATGTATAAAGAAATAAAATATTCATTAAGCCCATACTCTGTGTAAGGGGCAGCTAGGTGCCTTAGTAGATGAGAACCATGACTAGAATCTTATAAAGACATATTTGTGAGTTCAAATCCTGCCTCAGATACTTACCAGCTGTGTGACACTGGGCAAGTCACTTAATCATTTTGCCTCAGTTTTCTCAACTGTAAAACGATCTGGTGGCAAACCACCCCAAGAAAACCCCACAATGGAGTCACGAAGAGGCAGACACACCTGAAACAACTGACCAACACTGTGCAAAGTACCATGCTAATAACAAACAATCCTTTCATCATGTTCCCAAAAACTTAACTGAGAAGGCTAGAATCTGAATTTAGTTAGGGTCAGTCCCCTTTTTCCTCATATGGGTCACTATCTGATCTAGGCCCTTGTCTCTTCTGGTATAAGGGCAGAAAAATAGTGAGAATATACTGATCTTCTCAAATGAAAGCAAACTGCTACTGACTAGTCTTAATCAAAAATATATTATTCTATAACCAAACTGACTAGACCATCCAAAATTTGTTAGGCTGATTTTCAAAGAAGAGATACCTCAGTTTTCTAAGACTTTATTTGAAGATTTTCTAGCTAAATAAGAATAGGACAGATTTTATGTTCCATCAGTATAGTCTATAACAAAAGCAATCACAAGAGCTAACAGTTAAGTAGGATTTTGAGGTTTGTGAAGTACTTTGCATATGTTACCTCATTGGATCCTCATAACTCAGAGGTACATAGAACTATCTAACTCTACAGATGGGGAAACTGAGGTTGAGAGAAATTAAGTCATTTGCCCCAAATCACACAATATTAAGTGACTGGGTCAGTATTCAAACTCAGTTCTTCCTAACACTGAAGCCAATACTCTATTCGTTGTTCCACCTCTCATAAGAAATCATCAGAAAAGGGCTTCATTGGTGGGTGAAGCTATAATTCTATAAGAGAAAGTTCCAATAATATTTCCTTTTAGAAATTATTTTGGTATTTGAATAAGAAGAATAATGCAAATTTTATTTTAAAAAGTTGTTAAATCTACAAAAACACAAAAGAATGTTAAGATACTTGTGTTAATAGTAAATTCTGGCAAAACTAAGACTTAAAAACACATTCTCTACTAAGAAGAATGCTTTCAAGATTATCTGGTCAGGTCATGTGCACAGTTGGGGGAGCTGTCATTCCTATTTTAAAAAGTTTCTTTTGCAAATAAAATTATTTTTATGAGCAATAGGAAGACTCAGAAAAAAGATTTATGAGATTTGAAATCAAGTGATGATATTGAACATAAAACTCAGAAAAGTGAGAAGTCTATCTGATTTAGAATTCTCATTGGACAAAGCACAATAGTTCCCCACCCCTCCCAGCTGGGCCTAGAATTTTTGTCATCAGGAGGCACCATTTTCATGTTCTTTAGTCCTACCAGTTGGGAGAGCTATTCCTAGCTACAGTGTATTTAAAAATCTTTCCCTCAGTTCCATTCTTTCCAAAATTAAGAAACAAACAAAACAGCCATAAATTAGGTATTTTGCCTTCTAAACCTTAATAAGAAATTTGAACTTTCAAATTTAAAATAAAACCACAATGTTCTAAATCAACTGAGAACTAAAAATACATATTCCTTTAAAATAATATATATTGTATGGAAGTGTATATATATATGTATATATGTATGTGTGTGTATATAAAACTAACACACATTTTAACTGAAGTATTGACAGAGAAACAGAGAGAGACAGAGACAGAGAGAGAAAGAGAGAGAGAGAGAAACAATAAAGGGACACTACAGGAACTAAAAAGGGGTTCTTATAACCTCAGAAAAGCAAAGATCAGGCACCTCTATTGATGTAACTTCCATCAATTCATGTTTATTTGCACCTAGGGGTTAGGTTACTAATGGATAGGGCTACTGCCTGCAGCCTTTAGTGTCGTCTTGCATGTAAGTCAGTGAAATGATACTACATCAACCATGCACATTTTTTGTTTGTTTTTTAGTTTGGGGGTATGTGTGTGTGTGGGTTTTTTTTTTACATGGTGTGGATATAGCACTGAGGTTGGGGCCTCTCAATAGACCTCAGGGTGCATGACCTGAACTGACATGTGACAGACAAGAACAAAAGGAATCTAGCCTCCTTTCTACCTTGCTGAGCACAAAATGCAATGTATTTTCCTACCTTTCATTTTAGAAGCCCATGCTCTTGGCAAATGGATTCAAAAATTCCTTCTACTAATTATCATCAAAGTATAAATGACTAATGATAATGACAAGAGAATTTCTGTATGTACTTCAAATATTGTAAAATTATAGTGAATAATAGGCCTGAATTCAGATTAGGCTAGGTTTAAAAGAAATCAGGGTAAGGGCAAATGATTTTTTTTACTCAAAAATTATAAATAAAACCTAATGTCTATTGATGTTTTACTGGTAAACAAACAATTTACTTTGTTTGTATAAATTTCTATTTTACAAGGATAAATGATCTGATTGGACTCCATTACAGAGCAGAAATGTATCCCAGGTGGGAGCCGTATCCAAATGGGTTTTTTTAAGTGTATATTTATAGTGACTACATTCACAAATTCTTGAAAAGCTAAAAGAAATGTTTAAATTGATAAGAGAGAGCACCAACATATAACCTTAAGAAGGAATAAGAGTAGGTGATTGGTAAGGCCAAGATGGTGGAGTAAGGGAAAGAACCCAGCTGAATTCTCCCTACATTCTCCTCCAAACAACTTTAAAATAAAACCTCAACTCAAATTTTGGAGCAGCAGAGCCAAGAAAAGGTCAGAGGGAGACGTTTTCCCAACCAAAGACAACTTACAAGGTCTGCAGGAGAGGTCTGTGACACCAGGGTGGGCACAGAACCAGATTTTAGCAAGGAGCATCAGTGCTAAGATTTGGAGAAGACCAGGTACCAACAGCAGCAGTTTTGGGAGCTCTCAGCCCAGAAATGTGGGGGATCAGACAATAGGTCAGAAAGAGATTATGTGGGACCTTTGGCTGGCACTGAATGCAGTTGGTGCTGAATGACACCATAACGGCTGCCCATAAGCGGCTCTGGATCACAGTTCAGGAGCCGAGAGGAACACTACTATTTGCAGTTGCTGGAGAGCAGGGACTTTCCTGGGTAAAAGCCAGAGTGCAGACCAGGAGAGCAATGAGTACACTTCTCCCAGGATCACATCACCTCAGAAGCACTGAAAACTTGCAAACCCCAGAACTATTGTGTTCAGAAGGAAGAATATGTGTGTGTTCATAGATATATAGATATATGCTCAGTTGAGTATAGAAATCTATCTTACCCAAAAGGAAGATAGGAGGGGAATGGAGTATAAAACACTGTCAGGGAGGAATAATAAAGGAGAGAACATTTGGGGGGAAGTAATGGCCAAGAGAAAGACAGACTTTTGAGGAGAGACAGGATAAAAAGAGGAAAATGCACAGTTAGTGATTCTAACTGTGAATGTGAATCAGGTAAGATTACTCATAAAATGGAAGCATATAGCAATGTCTATTACATTTAAACTAAAGTGAAGAGGGTAAGAGTGGCAATCATGATCTCTGACAAAGCAAAAGCAAAATAAGACCTATCTGAAAGAGATAATCAGGGAACTCTGTTTTGATAAAAGCTACCATAGACAATAATTATATTAATATATTTTATTTAATCTGGTTTTAATTATTTAATATGTTTTTATAAATATATAGTTATATTTATTATACATAGTTTATATTGTAAATATATAAATATATTTTATTTCTTTAAAAAGATATAATTATTTAACATATTTTAATATAATTAATAAAAATTTTACGGTAAATTTCTCTGATAAAGGCCTCATGTCTCAAATATTTAAGGAAATGAGTCAAATTTATAAAAATAAGAATCATTCCCAAACTGATAAATGATCAAATGATATGAACAAGCAGTTTTCTGAAGAAGAAATCTAATTCTCTAAATCACTATTGACTAGAGAAAGGAAGATTAAACCATCTCTGAGGAATCACTTGACATCTATCAGAAATGACTAATGCTGGAGGGGATGAGGGAAAATAGGTATATTATCGAACTGTTGGTGTAGTCGTGAACTGGTCCAACCATTCTGGAGAACAACCATGACTATAAAACTGCACATACCCTTTGACCCAGCAATACACTCATCAATTGGGGAATGGCTGAACAAGTTGTGGCATATGATTGTGATGGAATACTCTTATTCTACATGATGATGGGGTAGTGTGATTAAAAAAGAAAACATGGTGAGACCTACAAGAACTAATGCGGAGTAAAATGAGAACTAGGGAATCATTTTACCCAGTAACCACAATGTTTTAAGTATGATCAACTCTGAAAGACTTAGTTACTTTGATCAATACAGAGATCTAAGACAATTCCAAAGGACACATGATGGGGGGAAAAAATGCCATCCAGTTCCAGAGAGAGAACTGATGCACACTGAGCACAAATTGAAGTATGATTTTCTCACTTTATTTTTTTTTTTACTTTTTTTGAGATGTGACTAATCTGGAAGTGTGTTTTGCATGATTTCACATATTTAATTGATATCCTATTGCTCCCTTTCTCAATGGGTGGGGGAGGGGTAGAAGAGAGGGAGAGAAACTAGAATGCAAAATTTAAAACTTTAATTGTAAAATATTTTTTTAAAGAATGGGTTATACCAGAGTACTTAAAGCAGCATATTAGCACAATCGTTCACTTATCAGAAACCTCCACTGTCCCAAGCACAGTAATACATAATCTCTAAGCAGCCAAAACTGATGCTTGAGACTCCATGCACTAAAGCTCAATAGAAAAGTCTCCTAGCACTTGATGAAAAACTATTTACTCCTATTTTCCACATTTTCTTACAAAACTTAGAGGGTTGAACCCCCTAGAGGCCAGTACACTTACAGAAGCAAGAAATGGTAGCTGATAGACTGACATGAAAGGGAGAAAAAAATTACGAAGAACATACACAATAATTTGAAATAGAGGAAGTTGTATAAGGTCAAATATATCAGGATGGTACAATATTATAGAATGATGGAAAATACAGAACCTCAGAGTTAGAAGAAACCTCAGAGGCTGTCTAGTACCAACCATTGCTGACCAAGAACCAGTTCTACCATATCCTCCGCATGTAGACGTCTAGTCTCTGCCTGGAGACCTCTAGAGGTATTAATAGCCCATTTCACTTTGAGAAATCACTCATTTTTTAGGTAATTTTTCCGTACACCAAACTGAAATCTGTATCTCTCTAGCTTCCATCTCTTGCTCACTGGTGCCATTCACAGATATTGACTAGCATTTCAGGAATTAGATTTCAGGAACTGCAGGAAGCACTTGACAGATATCTCATTTGAGTCTCTCAACCACCTTGGAAGATACGTGTTGTAATTGTCCCCATTTTTCAGATGAGAAAACTGAGGCAAACAAAAGTTAAGTGACTTGCCAGCTAGCAAATAGCTGAGGCCGAATTTGAATTCGGATCTTCCTGACTCCAGGTCCAGTGCTCTATCTGTTGGGTCACCTAGCTAAAAAACAGAATAACTCTAATTTGTCTTCCCCGACAGACCTTCAAATACTTGAGAACAGCTATCATACCCCTTCAAGTTTTCTCTTCTTCACACTAAATGGCTTCACTATCTCAAATATTCAGCAGAGATTCTCAGTGTTAAGGTCCCTGGAACCCTCAGAAAGGAGTCTGAGAGGTCAAAGCTATTCTTATAATAATGCTACAATGTTTTAATCTGTAATTTGGTAAATATTCATAGATATAACCCACATGAAAAAGTTCCTTCCTAGAAGGGGTCCTCAACAATTTTTTAAGAACGCGGTAAGTCCCAAGACCGAAAATGCTTGAGAGCTGCTGCATCAGGACAATGTTCTAAAGTTATCTCATCACCCTGGTAAACATCTTCTGGTTATGCATCATATTATTCATATGCTTTCTAAAATGTGATACCCATATTGTAACGTAGCATTAAACATGATCTCACTAGGCCACAGTAGAGCTATCGCCTCCATCAGCTTGTACATTCTTTTTTAATGAAGCTCAAAACTGCATTCGTTGTTTTTGGCTGCTATGAAACACTGCTGATTCATATGGAGCTCACGGTACGCTAAAAGCTCTATCTTTTTTCATAATAACACTTTTCTAGCTATTCTCCTTTCATCCTAAATGAATGAAGCTGTTTTGTGAACTTGAGTGTAGAACTCCTTCCTTTATATTACATTTCATCTTATTATGTTTGGCTCATTGTTCTAGCATATCATGGTCTTTGGGGATACAGACTGCTATGCAAAGTGTTAGCTGTCCTGCTCAGTTTCATATCACCTGAATATATGAAAGACATACCCTCCATCATTTCATCCAAGTCATTAATAAAGATATTGAACAGCACAAGGCCGACTAGAGGTCCCTGGGATCAATTCCCAGGAAACCTCTCTTCCAATTTGACCTCAACCCATCAGCAGTTAGTCTTTGAGTTCAACCCAACTCGGAATCTACCTAAAAGACCTCTAATTTAGCCCTTATCTCTCTATCCTTTCCACATGTGCATAAAAGTTTCTTTCATCAAAGTAAAAAATAAAGGCATTCTTCAAAATTTCAAGGATCCCTTATTTCATCATTGTGGTATCTCCTCCCATCAATTCAAACCTCAACCTCTTTCCAACTTAGCAAATATTTTGGGATATATGTTGTAGCTAAAAAAAGTCATCCCATAATGGCAAGTTAATGAGGACAGCTCTCAAACTAAAGCAGGCTAGGCCATGTGTGACAGATATGCAGATCTTTGCTGGACACATACAAGTAAGATCTTCTTGAACTTACCCTCCACAGGTGCAACCTTTGAAACCCAGAATCCTATTTGTGACATTTTGAAGAAGCAGGGTGGGATTTTAGAGAACTTTAGTAGGATTCCAATAGAATCCTAACTGACCTAATCATAATCATAATCAATGTGTTGTTAATATAATTGTAATGATTGACAGCACAGCTTATTAGATAAAGAGTCAGCCTCAAAATCAGGAAGACCTGAGTTCAGTACTAACTCTGACACATACTGGCTCTGTAATCCTACCTTCTGTGATCCAGGCAATCCTCTTAAGACTAAATTCTAGTGCCAAGGGAGGAAATTTTCTCATTAGGAGTTCTTTATACTACTGAAATCACAGGTCTAATTTTTAAAAAATAGTTGTGTTCATAAAGATGATCAAATATTTTAAAATAATCCTTAGGTTATTTTCCTTAGTAACACAAGGACATGTGTAATCCATTTTAGAAAATTTCTGTCCAACATGATTAAAAATTTGAAGTACCCTAGTGAATAAACTTTATCCCCTTTAGTCAATAAAGGGTTAAACTTCAGTTACTCTGGGGAAAATTATTTATTTTCAAGGGACAGGGGTGCTGCAAGACTGGATGGAACATGGTCCAGCCAAAGGTAGAGTTAGAGAAACAAGCAGTTCTACTTCCAAAGTTCCCTCTATAGCTCTTACCACTGGGTTAGGAGCTGAGGAAGAAAGTGATTGGTGGTTGTGTGAGGATGTTGAATCAGTAAGTGGCTAGGTGCTGAGATACAAAGGCAAAAACATAATAGTTTACATTCTGGAAAACAGCATTGTACTTACCTTAATATACACAGATTTAATATATTATAGTTAAATGCCCTGTAGTTAGTGAAGGAGAGCAGTAGCACTTGTGGGAAAGGTGAACACAGGAAAGCAATAATGTTAAACTTGGTGCCTAAGCTAAGTTTAAAAAGAAGTTAGGTAGAAATAAGGAGGGAGTACATTCCAGGCACAGGAGTTTCTAGTGCAAAAGTAAAAAGAATGAAAATGGAGTCTTGTGTGAGGAACAGAAAGATGAAATGATAGAAAGTTATTATTAGATAAATATCAGAATTGTTTTTTCCTTCTCCTCCCTGAATACTCCCTTATAACAAAAAAAGCCATTAAGCAAAACCAATGAACAAAGCAAACATATTGACGCTGCATGCAACGTTTCTCAGTTATTCAGTAATTACTCCACACGTCTCTCTCTACTAGAATGAGGGAACATATTTCATTATATGATTTCCAAGGTCAAGATTAGTTTATCAAGTATTAGTAGTGTCAAGATTATAATTCATCACCAATATTGTTTTCACTTTGCATCTAGTTAATTTCTTTCTTTGTTTCTCTAAATAATTCATATTTGTTCTTAGGGCACAACAGTATTTTATTACATTTTGTATCATGATTTGCTCAGCCATTCCCTAATCAAAGGGTACTCACTTTGTTTCTAGATTTTGTTTTCACATAAACATGTTATTATGAATAATGTGTTATCTATTGGACCTACTTCTCTGTCTTTCACATGCATGGATTATTCACACCAGTAGTAGCACCACTGGATTAAAGGTATGAATGAGTGACTTTTCTCTCCTAATTACAAATTGATTTCCAAAATGGTTGGACCAGCTCATAGATCCACCAAAAAAGTGTTGTTCTGCCTATCTTCTCATAACCTCTCTAATATTAAACCATTTCTGTTTTTTAATTACCTTTACCAATTTCATGACTGTGAAGTAAAAATTTAAAGCTAGTTTAACTTGCATTTCTCTATTAATTATTGAAAGCCTTTTTATGATTGTTCATTGTTAATAATTTTTAAACTGTTTATATCTAATTATTATCATCTATTATAATAGATAATAATATCTATTATCTAACATCATTCATGTTATATTTATGTCAATTACCTAGACAATCTTGGATATCAATTTTGATACCAATGATTGTTGCCAAAATGTATATGGTTCTGGTTCTATTGATCCCATTTTGTATAATCAACTTTTGCTGAATACATCATAAAATTCTTTTTATACATAGACTAAGATAAAGGGTCTTTATCCTTTCAAAACAGAAACTAGGGATAAAAACTGGGCCTGTGATCTCCTTGCTTTAGGGAATTCCCAGATAAGAAATATCCCTCCACTAGTCCAGGTCAGCATGTTCTCTACAACTTACATAATATTAGAGAGCTGTCTAGAACAGAAGGGTCAAACATAACATTAGAAGTCCAACAATCCTTTGTGGAACCCAAGCTAGATTAAAAAGTAATTGAAAAATGTTAAAGAAAATAAAGAAGAATATAGTAAAACATAGATTATATTTTAATACATGGTTTTCTAAGTCAACACACACTCAGCAGAGATCCTTATGCACAATTTAGTAACCCCAGTTCCGAGTTTATACCTCCGGTCTAGAGTACTAAAAGTGCCAGAGAAAAAGACTCAAAGCCAGGTCTTTCTGACTTTGCGGCTGGCTCTCTATCTACTATATAAAATAACGATAATTATGATTTACATGTCCCCAAATGGAGATGTCATACTGTTTCATGACGCATATAACTTGGAACATTAACTTTTATTTATTCATATAGTACCTTGAAGGATTCTGTAATTTTGTCATTTATAGATTTCAATGTCCTAAGTGAGATTATAGTTGTTGGAGGCCATGTACAGATGCTTTCTGACATGTAAAATATTTGGAAAACATTGAATTAATTCGCATATGGTACTGATTTTTCAAGTGGTCAGCATGAGTATATTCACTACTTACCGTATTTCCACATTATGTGATCCTCACTCAGTTTTAATCCCACTGAACCATTCATGACCTACTCAGAAAGATAAAAAAAAATCTCTGCCCTCGGAAAGCTCACCTTCTAAGAAGGGAGATGTCACATTTATTTTTAAGCCACAAATATTAGTTTGTATTTGAGATCTGTAACTAGTATTCACAGATAACTGAACAGATACACATTCCTTTGGCAAAAGAGTCCAAAATCAAAGTTTTGTTAATATTATGAAACATCTTTTAACCAAGAAAAAAAGACTCATCAGCATGAAGAAGGAAAAACAAAATAACTGGGCTTTTATAGAGCAAAGATACTATCAGCTAAAATATAATGATACTACAAGGGTTTTTGAATCATCTCTGCTTTTTCCAGTCCCTCAGAACTTTAGGATATTAGAAAAATGAGTTTTTAGGGGTCGTCTCAATGGCACGTCTGCATACCCTTTGTCAGGAATGGACAAGTTTACAATATTTCATCGTAAGAGAACTCTAGATCATGATGTTAAGACTACAGATGAACTATTAACTGTGCAAACAGTAAAAACAAATGTATCCGGATGAAAAGCTAACGGGTATGTGAGTTTAGGGAATGACATACTAAACATAGCATCACCTGTAAGATCTTTTTACACATCATTGGCTATCTCTTCTTTTTGATGGATGGATGAGCAAGCTTAAAGAGTTAATGGGCAGATAAAAGTTGAAATGGTAAAGGACAGTAATGTTAAGACTAGTTAAAAGCTCTTTCAGAAACTAGCTCCCCACACTGTCTCCCCAGCTGCTTCCCCTGTGAACTTTTTGTGTTTCATTCATTTTATTCGAAGTGGAGATAGAGAGGCCAAGCAAAGGCCATATCCCGCTTCATTGACTAAAGCTATCCTATAAGGGAGTTTAATGGGTTAGAAGTTAATACTAGTGACAGTTCTAAGGCAAAGTTATGAAGTGTTTCCAGTGCCTAGAAGGGACCCCTGCTGCTCTGACTTCTTTACATTTCCTTCTACTTCCCTCCACTTTTATAAGCCCTCCCTTCCCCAAACCAGGGATACCTATTAAAACACAATATACTGTTGCTAATAGAAGTGAGGAAAGCCTCATTAACAGAAGGCTAGGAAAAGGACTAGCTCTAATTACAGCTGACTTAAAAGTGATGATCAAATGACCAGATAAGTACTTGAAGAGAGAAATCAAATTTCCTTTCAATTTGCAAACTGTTGTTTTCTTTTATTTACCCCTTTAAAAAGGGTCATTCTCTTATGTGAGTTGAGCCTTCTCAGTTACATTCACTTTTTCTGAATGGCTTTTATTTTCACTATTTTCTTTATATTATTTCCCCACATGGCCTCTTCTAAAGCATCTTCCTTTTTGGTTGCAATGGTGAATGAGGGGGCCACTTATGAGTGATACTTGTTCCAGGGTCCATCCCACCAAAAAAGGAGATTTTTTTTTCAACTTCAATCCAATAGGGACTTTGTGAGGTTTCTAAAAAGAGGATGACTTCTCCAACTTTTATATTTATTGCTTCCCAAGCTATTCCTAACCATTGATAACCTTTAAACAAGCATATCAGAAAACAGTAAATATAAAAATAAAATATTAAATATAAAAAAAGAAATCAGTCAGCCTATCAAAAAAGGAAGTGTCTATGGCAGGGGTGGGGCATGAACACATAAGAGAAATTTTACAACAATAGTAGTATTTTAAAATAAACAATGGTGAGGGAATATTCTTCCTTAATCATATGGCCCAATTGCAGTAAGAAAGGAAGGTTCACGATAGAAAAAGGAAATATTCTTTGCCATGTTCATTTTCAGATGGTAATGAGGCAACCAGCTGGAGGAGTCAAAATGTCATTTAAAAATCCAGAACTCAATACTGGGAGAGCCAGGAATAGAATGGTTGCTTTGGGGGCCATCTGCTTGAACAATGGTAGTGGAACGCTACAAAGTGATTTTAGGAGGGAGGTCTACTTCCAAGGAAGAACTGTCCATATGAGAAAGTATAGCAGGGAGAGAAGTACAAAAAGATGAGAAAGTAAACCAAAAAGAATCTGGGTTTTTTTTCCCCTCTAAATTCCAACATCATGAATAGTAAAGACAGTGGTGTAATAAAACTAAGCATTCAAGATGGAAAGAGAATGTCCTGGAACTCATGGAAACAGAATGAACTATAGTTTACAATCTAGTTAGAATACCAAATGGCAGCACAATTAATCACTGAAATACAAACCAGGAGTCTGACAACATTAGCTGAGTCAATTTCAAAGAAGAAAAAACTCAGCATTTCTAAATGCTTTTTCAATTGATCACTTTTGAAGATGTTCCATATACCATAATTAAGACCTAGGTAGGATGTTAAGTGACACTGGTTTCACTGATCATAGATATTATTTTAACGATAAGCACCTTGTACAGTAACACACATATAGTAGGTGGGCAATCAATATTAATTAACAATGACACTGATAAGCACCGTATTCTATGTCAAACATCTGAGGTGGGATACAAGGAAGTGCAATAGATGCCAATTTTCCTTTGTAAGATAAACTACTCATCAACAAATTGGGAAGGTTTTCGTTTTTTGTTTTTTGAAGACAATGGAGACCAGCTGTTCATCTCCTCTAAGATCAAAATAAAAGGGGACAGAGGATTCCAACAGAATGAATTTAGGTTAATTATATTGACAAACCTGAAAGTGAATTTAGTTAAATTCAGGAATGTTTCATAAAAGGGAAGTTATAAATTTATTTCTTGTGATGTCATTTAAAACCATGTGCATAACCACCTGAATGGATTTTAGCTGCAGTTCTAACTAGAATGAGGGTGACCTGCTCATTCCTCTCTAAACTACACTTCAGATTTTCTCCATCATGTCTCTGTAGACATAGACTCTCACATCAGCCCTGGAATTCACACACTGAAAAGCCCCTAGGTCTCCTTTTCTGATTGGATGGTTCCTTCCAGAACCTCTATTTAAGGAGGCCACCCAAGCCAGCCATGTCTCATTCCTCTCCAGGCTGTCCTCAGATTTTTCTTTGCCATGTCCCTGCCCCTCCCCACTTTCCTCCTCCCTTTTCTATGTTGTCTTTCCCAATTAAAATGTTAAACCCTCTGCTTGTACATGTATTCCTAGCACTTAACAGAGAACCTGGCATACTATAAGCGTTGAACAAATCCTTTCTTTCTGTCTGAGATTCATTTTTCCTATTTGTATTCAATGATTGTACAAGTATCAAGAGCAACGGATGTCTTCTTTCCTACAAAATCTAAATTGCTCTAACATATTCTGCAAATTGCTCTGCTAATCTTAAAAGTATGATTCCAATTCCAAAAAAGAAAATCATATACATCTATAGTTTCTTTCTATAGAAACATACAGATACATGTCTAGATATAGACATTTATAGAGATATATAGATGTGTAGATATATGTTTATTTATATATCTATCTAGATATATATAAATAGAGAGAGACATGTCTAGATATCTGTGTGTGTATATGATGCTTGTATAAAGTCACATTTACTATAGAATAGTATTTGGCAGCTGAAAGGGACCTTGAAAAAGATTATCTAGTTTAGTGGCATTAGACTTAAATAGAAACAGATCTTTGGTGGCTGCATATTGACTTTGAAAAACACAAATTAATGTTATGTATGTTATATTGTACTTTTATTTATTTTGTTAAACACATCCCAATTATGTCTTACTCTGGTGCCTACTGCACCCAAAGGATTGGCAGACTGATCGAAGCAAACAATGAATTTCATCCTTCTTTTCTAATTCAAGTCCCTCATTTTACAAGTGAAAAAAACTGAGGCACAGAAAAATGAGGTGCCTTGTTCAAGGTCACATAAATAGTCAGAGGCACAGAACTGGGACTAGAGTAGAGGTCTATTTGACTTTCAGTTGTATATTTGCCTCATCATATGCATGTGGAAGTTCAGTACAAAGCCAATTAATTTGATAGTTTGAAAAAATAAATGTAATTTGTCTCTGCAATTTTTATATCACTGAAACAATCAGTTTTTCAGGTTTAAAAACTAAAGTGAAGGTTATAGAGTCCTTACTTTGATACTTCAATAGATTTGTGATCTAATCAGTGCAATTTAATCCTTTTATAATGAAGTAACAACTCCTCAAGACTTTCCTATTGTCTGAGTCTTATCCATGGCTTCCTAAAAATCCTCTGGAGAAGATCTAGCAAATAATATGGTAGGCATCCTTCTGGTCCTCTGAACATTATGTGGATATCATTCAACTACATCAATTATTTCTCTCATTTTATTGCCAACCTACCTCCTATTCTGGTCACATATACTCTTTTTTTT
>JAQQSW010002598.1:0-14913 GCA_028646575.1 Pseudocheirus occidentalis
AAAAAAAAAAAAAAGAATTATGAGATAGCAGGAATCACAGGTCTGGGTTTTCTTTTTTTGTTGTTTTAACTGATTTCATTGGTTGAGGGAACTCCTGGTGAAGAATCCATCCCAGTCATGTGACTTTGTAAGCACTATGTATGTGCTAAGCATGACTGGTACAGAATTCAAGGAATGAAACAAGGAGCTCACATTGTAACAGGAATCTAAGTCTGGGAGGGTGGGCCACTCATGCATTGCAGAGGAGGGAGGGAGAGGGAAGCCTCAAAAACTACCCAGGATACAAACCTGGGAGACTATTGGGCCTTCTCTAGAGACAGGGAACTTTGGCAGGTTTGGGGGGAATTAAAACAAGTTCAGGTGCAACTGGGCTGATTTTGAAGTGTCTCCAGTCCATCCCATTTGAAATATATAGGAAGCATTGGTGATGCAGAATTGAAGTTTAGGGGAGCCTACACCTCAGGCCACTCCCTGTAGCTTCCTCGTCACCACACTGCTCATAAGGAAACAGAGGAGTGAAGTGATTGGCCAGGGTCACACAGCCAGGATGGTGAGAGTCAGGACTTGAATCCAGCACTTTCCTGACTTGGGGTTTCCACCTACTGCACCAGAGACCTCTTGGATCTGTACTTTCAAGGTGGAAAAAATGGACTATGGAAAGTAGTATCACCATTTCTCAAGGGATTTTTAAAGTTCTGAGGGAATCTCCTTGGTATTGGATGGCTTAACTTTCATCTTGTTTGATAGGTGCACTGACTTTTCCAGGTCTCTTCTGTGGGATTCACCAGAATTTATCTTTTGGAAATCTCCCTAGCTGCCTATGATCAGTGGAGGGAAATTCTTCAGTGCCAAGAGATTTAAGCTGAGATGAAATCAGAACTGCTCACAGGGTTTTGCCTTATCTTGCTCTGTAAATGAAATGAGTGTTTTATCAGGATAGCAATCAGATGGAGTCACCATGGTATGTTTTTGTCCCAGGGCCTCACACTGGTCTCCAGCCAGGCCATCACTAACGCCAAGAAATCGGAGTGGCCTCTCCGTGAGGTTGCTGAGGGAGTTTTCGAAACTGAAGCCCCAGGAGGATATAAGTTCTATTTAAAGAACCACAGTCAGCCCTCATCAGGTACTTACACTGGCAGGAATTATTCTGCTGTTCCCGGCATCACCCCTTCTACCTCAGAAGGGCTAAGAACAAAGTGAAGAAGGCCCAGAGGGCCCATGGAGGGGACTCAGCTGCAAGCCTATCACATAGGCCTCTGGGTGAGGAGTCAGAATGACAGGAGGGCACGGCAGACACTGGGGGGTAGTTTCTACCCACTGACTTTGCTCACCCAGGAGCCAGGCTGTCTCCAAGTCCCGGTCTCTGTCCCAGGGGGCACTTTTGCTCTCCTTGGCCTTTTCACCTCTAGGCTCTTGTTCACTTGGACTAAGCTCACAAACTGAGATGGTGGGAGCATCTGTGTGCCAACTTGCCCTATTTCAGCTATTTGTTCTTCACTTTTTGGGTAGATTTGTTTGGTGCCAATCCACTAAGCACCTACTCAGTGATGGGTACCATGAATCTGAAGAGAAAAGGAGTCAGAATCAGCTTCAAGGACTCGGTCCAAAGTCACATTATGTGTCGGGGCAGATCCAGGCCCACTACCCCAGTCTCACTTGAAGCCCCTCTCAAAGGGTCCTAACTGACCTCCAGACTCTCCTTCCCATCCATTCCTCCAGTATTTGTCCCCTGTTGTCATTCTGGCTCTCTTGCCCCACCACATTAATCAGTCCCTTGGGAAGACAGAGCAAATGCCTGGAACCAGGTGTGGAGGTAGGGAGAAGAGTAAGTAGGGGCATATGGGATCAGCATCTTGACTCAGTGGTCATGTTGCTTGTACTGACTAGTGTGCAAGGCCACCCAGCCACAGGATTTCCATGGACCCTTAATGAGAGCCTGACTAGTATAATTAGACTAGGACTGGAGCGAGCACATGGCACAAGAAAGCAAGGGCCTGCAGCTAATGTTACATGTTTCTGACCCACAGACCCAGTGCTGAAAGTGACCTTAGCCGTGTCTGACCTGTGCACATCCCTCCACTACTGGTCGAACCTGCTGGGGATGACGGTTTATGAGAAGGATGAAGAGCAGCAAAGGGCTCTGCTGGGCTATGCAGACAATCAGGTGAGCAGGGCCATGCTGGGCCGGGCCTGCACAGGAGTGCTCATAGCCAGCAGGCTGTCCAGGGTCAGTCTGCATCCTGAATTGGACACCTCTTGGTTCCTTTCAGTGCAAGCTGGAGCTGCAGGGCATCAAGGGAGCAGTGGATCATGGGACAGCCTTTGGGAGGATCGCCTTCTCCTGCCCAAAGAAACAGGTAATACAGACCCCAGGTCTGCCTTGCCTGTGGGTTCTCTTTGGCCCTTGCTGGCCTATAGTCTCCTCCCCGCCAGGAATATGGGCTCTGCCCTGGAACCTTCCTGAGCTTGAAGAGGCTGGCTTTAGCCTTGCCTGGCCCATTTCCAGGCCTTTGCAACACTACTTGGCCATCTCTAACCCTGCGACCTTGCAAATCTTCCCCCTTCTCCCTTCCTATCTCTCAATCTGAGTTACTGAGATGTTCTGGCTTGCTCTTGTACCCTGCCCTGCCCCACCTCACACACCCCATGTTCCCAGAAGGTTCAGTAGAGCACCACTTCATCACATTTTCCCACTATCCTGTGTGTGACTGAGATATTAGAAGCAAGCAAAGGGAGCCAACATTCTCTCCCCTGTGTTTGACATTCATCTGTCCCAACCAGCAGAGACCTTGTGCAATGAACAGCTTGTGACCCCAAGCCCTTTGTGTGTCTCTGTTTCTTAAGTTACCAGACATAGAAGCATTAATGAAAAAGGAGAACCAGAAGATTCTGACCCCCCTAGTTAGTCTGGACACACCCGGGAAAGCAACGGTCCAAGTAGTTATTCTGGCTGACCCGGTAAGTAGGAGTAATTGCACCAAGAAAAGCCTGGGTCAAGCCCAGTGGGGCTGGACCAGGCCAAGGAGCTGCCCTGGGCCAGAGCCTGACCCTTTGCTCATCTGTTTAGGATGGACATGAAATTTGTTTCGTGGGAGATGAAGCATTTCGAGAGCTTTCCAAGATGGATCCAAATGGGAACAAATTGTTGGATGATGTGAGTCTTGCTTATCTTCTGAATTCGTGTCCCCTTTTGCTCCCCTTGTCCAAGAGGGCCTTGAAGTGCTTTGGACTGGAGCGACTCATATTAGAGTGCCCTGTTCTGACTTTGAACACTGCGCCTTCAGTTCTCGACACCAGAGATAGCCAGGCCTTTTGCTTAATTGGGGTGACAGCAGACTGCCAGTGTGGGAGTTGCCAGCAAGGGTTTTTTCCTAGCCGTGGTTCATGTTGCAAAAACATCAAGGAATTCATAGCTTTTCGTTGTTGAATCTTAAAGGCATATTCTTTCACTGTCCTCCATGCCTGGCTTGCTCCCCTTCCTCCTTTCTGCCTCCTGGTTTCCTGTAAGTCCCATGTCAAATCTTACTTTGCACAGGAAACCTTTCCCAGTTCCTGTTAGTTCCTCTGTCGATGATGCCCGACTTATCCTGTCTGGAGCTTGTATGTTCAGAACTGTTTGCCTAGGGCCCCTGCCCCCGTTAGGCTGTGACTTCTGAGAGCAGGGACTGTCTTTGCCTTTCTTTGTATTTGCAGCACTTAAAACCATGCTTGGCACATAGTAGGTGCCTAACAAATTACTACTGACTTGAATTGACTTAAGGGAGGAGAACATGAGGTTGAGTCTTATAAGCATTTAGTATTTTTAATACTTAATGATATCTTTTTTTTAATACCATATCCATCTTTATATACCCATTCCCCTTTCCTTCCCCAGAGAGCCATTTCTGAAGAAGGGGGAAAAAATCAGTTCAGCAAAACTAACTAGCTAGCCACCGTATCACTTGAATCTAAAAGTGTATTCCGTCTTCCTCATCCATAACCTCCCACCTCTGTAAATAAGGGAGGGAGGGGCATTTTCTCCCCTGTTCTCTGGGTCCCAGCTTGGTCATCATAATTACACAGTGGTTAGTGTCCAGCTTTTGGTATGCTGTTCTTTGCATTTGCATCATGCTTCCTGTATCTGAGAGCTGGCAGTAGAGGGGAACGGTGGCCAATAGTGCTGTTTAGCCCAGCCAGCCAGTCTCCCCTCCTCTAACAGCCATGCTTCTCAACTGGGGAGCACTTCCTTCAAGTCTGGGGGTGCCGGTTTTTTCTTTTCTCCATTATAACCACCATCTTTCCCGGATTCTCTTTGCATAGGCAATGGCAGCAGACAAAAGTGATGAATGGTTTGCTAAACACAAAATACAGAAGGCTTCTGGATAATGGAAGGCATCATTTGAACAAAGACTCAAGATGTCCATCCTGATTCCCAGCCAACACTAGAGATGTGGTGTTTTCAAGGCTCTCATTCCTTGGGGAGCCCAAGGGCATAGCCTACAATAGCCTTTTGAGGGAGAGAAAACAGTCTTAATTAAATTTTAATTCCAGATCTTTAAAGTCGTCTCCTCCTTTCATAGTCTCCTCCTTTCATACGTCCACCGTCTTGATCACAGATTCGAGCCATTCTGCCAACTGGTCCATATGTGTTACTGATGCAACAGGTTCTGCTCAGGATTTGCCAGTACGTTAGAAATAGTGGCTTTCCCCAAGAACTGGAGCAGATACTCTGACTAGTACAGACGCTATGGCCTGTTGGTAGAGCTCTGTGGCACATTTACTAAAATGTCAAATCAGATTCTTAAGCAGTGAAGGCCATAGATTGACCACCTCAAAAGAATCCCAAAATAATAAGCTTCTATTAAGTAGAAGATTCATAAGTGGGAGGTGGGGAAGGAGTGAAGAATTTTGGACCTAAGGGTTAAGTTCTTTGGTCTGTCTTCACTTTTCAAACTTGGGAGGGGCCAAAGGAAAACGAAATGCCATTCTTATTGGATTGCTTGAAATGATTTAAGTGACATCAGACTTTAAGGTAGTTTTCTCTGTTATTTGTGGGGGTGTTTATGTCTCTGTTGGGTCCAACTGAGCATGGAAATTTTATTTAACTAATTGCTCAGATGACTGGGCATTTCAAAAAGGAACCCCCCCCCAAAAAAAAAATATAGTGTGCTTATAGTAAGTATATATGACTCTTAGGCTCAGAAATTAAAGCAGCAATGGGTTAGTTACTTTAGTACAGAGGCCAGACTGGGACTAGGGAGGGCTGACTCTGAAGAGACCAGTCCCAGAGCCTGCTGAGATTTAAACTGTGAACCCTTACTCCCCACCCAGAGCTGGGATTTTAAGAGAAAACCCTGACCAATTACCACCTTAACTCTGCTTTTGAATATTGATAGGCTTGGGAAGATTTTTCACTCATCCCTGCAACTGCTAATGTACATTTCAAATGAACTGCAGATTTGTAATCTTGAAGCTATCTGAGCATTCAGAAAGCAGTTGAGAATTGAGCTTTTTCCAGAACAGATTGTACATTTTCTTTTTTCCTGGTGTTTAATGCTCAATCTAACATGATTTGTTATTTCTTCTGCTTAATAATTAGATTACATTTTCTGTGGGTAAAGGAATTGTTTATATAGACCTTGAATTATCAAATAAACGACCTTCTCAGTGTCTCATTTTTTTGCTTCCTTCTTTCCATCTTAAAGCTTTTGCCCAACAGCCTTGTCCTGAATTGTTCAAACTAAAGTAGGTGCATGAGTCAGTGCAGTGGGCTGATACGTGGCAACACCCCCATTCTTGATGTACCTGGGCTTGTGGGGAGGAAGAGCACAAAGGGCAACCTACACGTGCTATGATTAGCACGCTACTCCCCTGTGGAATGTAACAATGTAACATTCACAGCAAAGGTTAATGGTGAGATACCCCAACATTTTATCAACTCTCACTAGCTCATTGCCCCACACCCCAGTGACGTGGGGACTCTGCTTCTGTACGGGTTTAAAGTGCATCTTATTTTTTTATCTAGGAAATTGAAGTCCTCAGTAACTCTTTAGCCAGAAAGAACCCAAAAAACAATTCCTACCTAAGGAGAAGCAGTGGCTACTTTAACCCATGGAAAAGCCAAGGGCTTCTCAGTTCTCGTCATTGGTCCCAGGGTGGTTTTATTATTTGATGTGAAATACAGGCCTGTCCCCTAATCATACAAGTATGGACATAAAAATACATTTTTGAAGATAAACATCCTCGTGTTCACCTCTGTTGACTCAGGAGAATGTTCTGTATTCAGAATTAGATGAGACATTTGAGAGGGATTGTAGCTAGCCCTTTCAACTCTATCTGCTCTGCTCTGCTCTGCCTTCCTACATGTCTCTGGAAGTGAAAGTCAGACGCCACTGACCCCCTTGTGGATTCCAGGACTTGCAGCTCTCCTGACTTCCTACAACTAAACCCAATTTGGGTCTCTCTTGATGTCACGAGAAGGGGAAGCAAGCATGCCTACAACTCAACTTGATAAATAGGCCAGTAAACAAATTTCTTAGAAGAGTCACAATTCTATGTTTTAAGGAATCAGATTTTGAGAGCTAGGAAAGGCCCTCAATGGCCACCTAGATAAAGCCATTCCTAAAAGGAATTTCTGCTTTAACTTGCCCTACAAGTGGTTGTCTAACCTCTGACTGAAGACATCCAGCTAGGAAAGACTAGTGGCCCATTCCAGCTCGTCGGGCGCATTTGCACAAAGCTGGGAGGGGACCAATAGCCAACACTTGGTGACAGGGCCTCAGGATTCAGGTATCTTGCTGGATATCTAGCTGGATTATCAGGATAGGAAGTGAACCAATGATTTTACTGGCATCCAGCACTCCCCAGCTGAGGATGCTATGGGGCAGGTCATTTTTGAGGCTGAAGAGTAAACTCACTCCCATGAGCAGAACCAGGTTAAGATGTAATTGAAAAATGGTTCAAGAACATCAACAGTATTGTTATTTTTTTAAGTCAATGTGTGGCCAACAGGGATCTATTTCTGAGTTTGACACCATTAGCTTAGAGCACTGAGAGGTTAAGAGACAGATGAAGCAGTGGTTAGAGCATCATATCTGAAGTCAGGAAGACTTGAGTTCCAATCCAGCCTCAGGCACTTTACCAGCCTATGTGACCCTGTGCAAGTCACTGGACCTCTGCCTCAGTTATCTCAATTGTAAAATGGAGATAATAGCACCTACTTTCCAAGGTGTGTGAAAATGCGATGTTGTGGTGTCTGGTAAATAGTGGGCATACAATTGAAGCTTGCTCCCTTACCCAGGGCTGCACAGCTCACAAGCCTGAGGTTGTCAGGGTTCTGAAAGTCCAACTTTCCATGATGCCACACAACTTCTGAGTCATAAGATGAAATCAAAGCTATTCCCTGCTGACTTTATTCCAAAGACCAAAAAGGAACTCTTTGATATAGACCATATTTGGTAATTTAACACATTCTGTTTTAAATACTTCTAGCTAGTTTAAATTTTCAAAACCACATTTCTCTGACCTGGCTTCCCACCATATTAATATAGGCTCCATGAGTCATACTGCTGCTAAATTCTTTTTTTTTCAATTACATGTAAAAGAGTTTTCAACATTCACTTTTAAAAGATTTTGAGTTCAAAATTCTGTCTCTTCAAGACGGCAAGCAATCTGGTACAGGTTATACATATACAATCATATTAAACATGAGTCATATTGTGAAAGAAGAATCAAAATAAAAGGAAAACCATGAAGAAAAAAAATACTATGCTTTGATCTGCATTCAAATTTCATAGTTCTTTGTCTGGATGTGGAAAACATTTTCCATCATGATTCTTTCAGAACTGTCTTATATCATGATGTATTGCTGAGAAGAGCTAAGCCTATAAAAATTTATTGTTTAATGTTGCTGTTACTCGTTCTGCCCACTTCACTCACCCATCAGTTCATATAAGTCTTTCCAGGTTTTTCTGATGTCTGCTTGCTCATAAATTTTTTAAGTTAATTTATTTTTAGTTTTCAGTATTCACTTCTATAAGTTTTAAATTTTCTCCTCCCTCTTCCCCAAGACGTATGCAATCTGATATAGATTCTATATATATATTCTGTTAAATATATTTTCACACTGGTCATGTTGTATAGAAGAATTAGAACAAATGAGAAGAACCACAAGAAAGAAAAAAAAAACAAAACCAAAAAAAAGAAAACAGTCTGCTTTGTTCTCTATTCAGACTCCATAGTTCTCCCTCTGAACATGGATGGCATTTTCCATCATGAGTCCTTTGGAATTGTTTTAGGTCCTTGCATTGCTAAGAAGGTCGAAGTCTGTCAAAATCAGTCATCATACACTATAGCTGTTTCTGTGAACAATATTCTGGTTCTGCTCACTTCACTCAGCATTAGTTAATATAAGTCCAGGTTTTTTGAAGTCTGCCTGCTCATCATTTCTTACAGCACAATAGTAATCCATCACATTCATTCATAGACTGTAACTTGTTCAGCCATTCTCCAATTGATGGGCATCCCTCAATTTCCGGTTCTTGACCACCACAAAAAGAGCTGCTCTAAATAGTTTTGTACATGTGGCTCCTTTCCCCATTTGTATGATTTCTTTTGGGATACAGCCCTCAAAGTGGTATTGTTGGGTCAAAGGGTATGCAGATTTTTATAGCCTTTTAGGCTATAAATTGCTTTCCAGAATGGTTGGATCAATCACAATTCCACCAACAATACATTAGTGTTCCAATTTTCCCACATCTTCTCCAGCATTTATAATCACCCTGTTTTGTGATGTTAGCCACTCTGACAAGTGTGATGTGGTAACTAAGAGTTGTTTTGATTTTTCTAATTAGAAAAAATTCTAATTCTAATTTCTAATATTGATTTTTCTAATCAATAATAATTTAAAGCATTTTTATGACTATTATAGATAGCTTTAATTTTTTCATCTGAAAACTGCCTGTTCATATCCTTTGACCAGTTATCAATTAAGGAATTACTTGTATTCTTACAAATTTGACTCAGTTCTCTATATATTTTAGAAATGAAGCCTTTATCAGAAACACTGGTTATAACAATTTTTTTCCCCAATTTTCTGCTTCCCTCCTAATCTTTGTTGCATTGGCTTTGTTAGTACAAAAACTTTTCAATTTCATGTAATCAAAATTGTCCATTTTGCATTTCATAATGTTCTCTCTTTTTTGGTCATAAACTCTTCCCTTCTCCATAAATCTGACAGGTAAACTATTCCTTGCTCTCCCAGTTTGCTTATAGTATTAGCCTTTCTATCTAAATCATGTGCCTACTTTGACTTTATTTGGGTATACAGTATAAAATATTGATTGGTCTATGTCTAATTTCTGCCATATTATTTTCTTGTTTTCCCAGCAGCTTTTCTCAGATAGTGAGTTCTTATCCCAGAAAGCTGTGGTCTTTAGGTTTATCAGACAATAGATTATATACAGTCATTGACTACTGGGTCTTGTCTACCTAACCTGTTCCACTGACTGACGACTCTATTTCTTAGCTAGTACCAAGTAGTTTTTATTATTGCTGCTTTATAATACAATTTAAGGAGATACTAAATTCTCAATGTTCAGTGATCAATCTTCATACTGAGTACAGAATTGGGAATAGCTGTTTTCCTCTCCTAGCCCTACAAACATAGATAGTGGGTACATTGGGTAAAATCAAATCCCATTTCAGTGACCATGGGCCCTATGAAGATGTGGAGCACTTTTTCATGGGGGATTTAGGTGTGAAATAGCTTTCTAGATCTGTTTTAAAAGGGGGAGGCAGAGGAACACCCTGATGTTTCTAAGCATTATGGTGTTCATGGGTCATAGTCCAGTCCATCTTTGGCCCTTAAGTAGCTTTTCTAGTGCCCAACAGGACCATATGATCAGACAAGAGGCTTCCCTCCTCCGTCAAAGGCAGAAGAATTCCTTTGAAAATAATCTTGCTTTTCAGGTCACATTAAGTGACAGAGATCCTAGGACTTAAAGCTACAAGACCTCTATGTTCCTAATCTCTACCTAAAAAGAGACAGACCAGTACTAAGTCATTTCTATTTCTGTATCCCTGGCCATAGGAACCACAAAGGGTCCTCCCTGCTTTGCAGGTCCTGTGGAGAGTTGAGCCTACTTACTCCTCAAAAGGGAGGGTCCTGTATAACCTTCCAATGGGCAAAATTCTAAAAGTCTCCAGTAAGCCTGACTTTGGCTTCTCTGTCTGCTGTGGGGTTTGTAAGGCTGAACACTTTTTTGGGTGTCCTGTGATCACACACTCACTGTGACAATAGTGGTGAGTCTGGGAAAATGCTGTGGTGGGGAAGCCTAGGTCTGTTTCCCTGTATGTGTCTGGACAAAGCTTTGGATTCATTGTTCTAGCTAGCCACTGGAAGGGTACATGCATGTTCCACATATCTAGTGGGCATGTTCATCTTTGCTTAGATGTGCCGTCCCAGGAAAGATTTTGTTCTGGGACAAACCCCACATATGAACACAGCAAAATCAGAAGTCAATGTAACAAAATTAGAGATGCTCCCAAATCACCCTACTTTATGGAGGTGGGAAGACCCACCTCCACACACACACACACACACACACACACACACACACACACACACACGTCACTTCAGACATTTTCAATGCATCTACTATCTTGTGCTGATTTTTTTTCCTCCTTAAAAAATACTGTTATATAGGCTGGCTTTTCTATGAGGGGAGGAGGAAGGATACTGAGTGTACTATGAGGATGTAAGAAATAGATATCAATGAAAACTGATCTTAAAGAAACCGGATGCACGCAGTCACAGAGGCCCCCACAAGCACCCGCACCTTTGAAGGCATGCTGATCAGGGCTGCAGAGCAAGTTGGGAGCTGAGGCCTTTTGGGAGCCCAAGGCTTTAGCGGGGAAGGATGTAGGAGACAGCAGATTGGGAGAGGGTATCAGTGGGATTGCTGTTTTGGGGTGGTGGGTAGGGGAATCACAGGGAGAAAATTTGTAACTCAAAATCTTGTACCTCAAAATCCAACAACATTCATTTTGTAAACTAAAATTTGAAAAACTAATAATTTTTTAAAAACTCCGTGCTTGCCCCCAGCAGGCAAGCTCTCCTGACCAGGCTGGGCTGCTGATCTGGCTATGACCCAGATGATGTGGTAGCTAAGTGGACACAGTAAATGACGGCCTGAACCTGGACATTTACTAGGTGTGTGACCCTGAGCAAGTTTCCTTAACCTTACCGTGTTGCCTCAGTTTTCTCCTCTGTCAAAAGAACTAGAGAAAGAAATAGCAAACCACAGGAAGTCAGGAGTACCTGAGTTCAAATCCGGCCTCAGATACTTCACACACACACACACACACACACACACACACACACACACACACCTAGCCGTGTGACCTTGGGCAAGTCACTTAACCCCAACTGCCCTCCAAAAAAAAAAAAGCAACAAAAAAAGAAATAGCCAACCACTCCAGTATCTTTGCCAAGAAAACCCCAAATGGGGTTGAGTATGAAGCGACTGAACAAGAAAAAGGTAATGTTCCTGTCTTCCAGGACAAGATTCTTACTGCTAGGTCTGGATCTGGGTTCCAGTGGAAGCCTTAATATGACTTTCCCCCTCAATAGCTAACATTTTAATCCTCACTAAAGTCCTTTGGGGTACGCTAGGCAGAGCAAATACTTATTATAAAAAGGCCAATTTGCTGAGGGTGGTGGTCAAGGGCAGAACTGGTCAAGGGTAGAACCAGGGGCCAAAAGTCTGCCCACCAAAATTAGCCCTTATAGAGTTTCCCCATAATGTGAAAAGGGGCTTTCCCAGAGCTGTACCAAGCCCCACAAACCACTGCAGAGGGAAGCCGGCTCCAGACCAAAAGCTGGGCCGAGCACACTTCTAAAGTCCATGGGCCTCCATATTAGCTCTTCTTGGGACCCTTACAGGCCACAGATCTATTCTGCTCTTCCCTGACTCTCCCCCCACCCCCTCCCCCGTCACATAATCAATTCAGACTCAGGATGCCTTTTGAAGCAATTTATTAGTGAGTTCCTAGCAAGTTTCCTATGATCTCAAAGGAATTCAGTCACCCTCCATAACAAGACTAAATTGATGCTCCCCTCTCTTGAGAAGGCTGCTTTCCTTACTTAACACAGTCTTCTCTTCAGCTCTTCCACTTTGGACACATAGATTCTCATGGCATCCAGCTTGGACATCCCTTTGCGGCAATTCCAAGCTTCCCACTTGGCTTTGGCCTTGAAGTCGGTGACTGCGGGGCAGGGGATGTTGACATCCCCCACAGTGGCCTGCTTGTAGTAGCTGTATACCACCAACTTCTCCTCGTCACTCACGGGGCCCGTCAGCTGCTTAACAGCTGCACATGCCAACTCAAATTCTACCTGGGCCATTGGTTGCTGCTGGTCGTGTAGGCAGAGAACCCTCCTTCTTTATTTGTTGTTAGCTCTAGGGCAGGGGAAACTTGGTGTTCAGGAGCTAGAAGTAGAGATTTCAAGAGAACCGTGACTCTCAAGGGCCACATGAGGCTGAAGGGTGCTAGGTAGTTTCTGCCTAGGCTGGAGAGTCTGAGGAAGGCCAGCTGCAGGCTCTATGTGGGACCTGGGTTAGGGGAATGGAAATCAGAGGTGCTTGTAGGGAGGGTGGTCTGAACACATTGGGCAGTTTATTCTGGGTTGTATGGTATAAGCAGGAGGCGGGTTTGGGGAGTCAGCCTTTAAAGTTAATGATGCATGCATGTGAAAGGTTTGGTCCAAGAAAGTGCTTAGACTGCAGCAAAGGGTCCTTTGTGATCCCCAAGAAAGATGAGTCCCCACAGGACATGTGGATTTCCACATGGTTGGGAGGCACTTTGGTGCTGGAAGGCACATGTTATGTATTTCAGAGAAAATGCTTAGTGTATGTTGGAGGTGGGTTGTTGGTTGTACAGGAGCTCAGTATTGGGAGTGAGAGTTCTGAAGGGAGGTTCAGGGAAGCCAGTGGATAGATTAGTGAGCATTTGGGAAGAAAAAAGTTCAGCATGTGGAAAGAGTGTTGTACGGAGCTGAGAAACTGTATGTGTTCTGTGCAGGGCTGTAGAGGGAGCAACTGAACAGGAACAACCCTGCAGTCTTGGGTGCAGAATGAGGATAACTTTCTGACCCTGAGGGCCCCCCTATATCTTCTTTGCTCATAACATTTCCAAGGCTGAAATGTCTCCCCTTCCCCCTCTTTATTTTGACGTTCTTGTGAGAGTATGGGATTCATAGGAGGACCTGAGTTCAAATGCAGCCCTCAGAACACTTACTAGCTGTGTGACCCTGGGGAAAGTCCCATAACCTCTGCCTCAGTTTCCTCTGTTATTAATTAAATGATAATAACAATGCCCCCCTCCCCATCTCCCAGAGTTGTTGTAAGGCTCACATGAGATCACGATTGTAAAGTGCTTAGCACAGGTGTGTGCCTGGCACATAATCTCTATACATGTTAGCTGGGAGTCATCCATAGTTTATGGGAGTCCTACAAGTCTGGCCTCTCTGCAGCTTGGTTTTACTTGCCTGGGCCATGCTCAGGGGCAACAAGAAGCCCAGGATCACCCAACCAGGATGTGTCCCATCGAACCTCTCCCCCATTAAAGTTCATGTGCCATTTTTTCCACAAAGCCTTCCTCATCATCCTCCCCCCAGCACCAGCCTCTCCTCCCAGGTCTCATCCAAGAGCATGTTTCATGGTCTACCTTCTCCCTAATGTTCTCTGCATTGTAGTTACATGCAAATATCTGTATATGGTCCTACTAATTATTAATTAGGCTTTAAACCTATCACAACACTTGACACATAGTGGCCCTTAATCAATGTGAATGAATTCAGACGATACTCCCTGGGAATAGAACATAAGGCCTGGGAAAGACAGGGTGGTGCTGGTGCTGGCTGAGGGCCCTGAACACCAGGTAGTGGAAGCTGGACTCTATGTGCTGACAGGCCCGAGGGAGCTCTACATGACCAGATTCACGAGGAAGAAGAGTACCGGGCAGCGGTATGGCCACGGCAAGAAGGGCACTGGGAGCAGACGTGGGAAGACCCATTAGGCGACGACTGTCGTTCTGCTGAAGACACCTGGATTTGGGATCTGACGAATGACAGCCTGTTGCTCTTCATACAGATGTGCCCCAAATTCACTTGACTTACAAGACCAAAGAGAATGGGGAGAGGTAAGAGTGTGGCAAAGAGGAAAAGGAGAGGAGGCAAAGATAACGCAGCGCCAAAGTTATCACCACGGCAGAGAAGCTCAGCTCGTCCAGAGGGGAAAAGAGAACCCAGCTTAGCACTGAACAAATGAGTGTGAGCTGCTTGGGGGACACACTGAATGAAGCGATGTCCTGGATGTGGGAGCTATGGGAGATGCTGCAGGACATACATGTCTGGGATGGGGAGACTGTGTGTGTCTATGGGGGGGGTGTTTTCTGTATCTCTGTGTCTATGTGAGAGGAGTGTCTACAGGGGCACTCTGTGTCTATGTGAAAAGAGTTTATAGGGCACTCATTGTATGTGTCTATGTGAAAGGGGTGTCTATAGGGGCACTCTGTATATGTCTATGTGGAAGGGGTGTCTATAGAGGTACTTCTTGTATGTCTATGTGGAAGTGGAAGGGGTGTCTAGAGGGCACTCTTTGTATTTATATAAAACGGGTGTCTATATGAGAGGGGTATCTACAGCACTCTTTGTATGTGTCTATGTGGAAGGGGTGTCTAGAGGGGCACTCTGTGTAGTACGTGACTACGTGAAAGGGGTCTCTGGCCGAGATCAGGTCGGGGCGGGTGGGGGGCGCGCGCGCAAGGGCCGCCGGTTAGACGCTACTTGCCCGAAGACTCCTCGGGTTGATGGTCCGGTCCGGTAGGGGGCGCTGTGGGGAAGGGGAGGGGAGTAGGGAAGGGGAAGGGGAG
>JAQQSW010002600.1:0-14912 GCA_028646575.1 Pseudocheirus occidentalis
GGAGGGAGGGAGGGAAGGAGGGAGGAAGGAAGGAAACGCACACAAAGTAGCTATAATTCTTCAATGTTAAGTCAAGGAGGATCAGGCCCAAATTGAATTTGATGACTTTGTTCATAAAGTAATCCCCTCTTCTACTCTGCTACCCCCACCCCAAATCCAAACCCAGTATTTCATTTTCTTACGTCCTTCATGAAGTCTTTATAGTTATCCCTGTCTATGCAGATTTTTGTGACTCAGTGGGCCTGGAGTGAAGAAGAATGGAGTCCAAATTCAAACTCAGATATTTACGAGCTGAGTGACCCTAGACAAATTACTTAACCTTTCTAAGTCACAATTTCCTCATCTCTAATATGAGGATAATAATAATAACCTATACCTCACAGAGCTTTTATACGGACCAAATGAGATAATAAAGTACATTGCAAATCTTCCTGTGTTCTATAAATAGTAGCTCTCCTATTGGCTGAGCTATAATCAACATTAGCCCCAGCTAAGTGGGGCCTAATTGACAACTCTACCAGCCAGTAACATTGGGGAAAAGAAAGTAGGAGTATAGTCTCATCTCCCCACAGCAAATTCCATGGTTTTTTATGAGCCCCATATGTGCAAAATTTCTTCATAAAACTGTTTCCAACCAACTTCAATCTGTGCTCTGAATAAAAATTATAATTATTTTCTTTTATAATTAAGATTCCATATTGCTTAATTTCATACTTTAATAATAAAAAAAAACACTGACACTACATTTCCTTAATTAACAATGTACTTTCAGAAACATCAAGAAGCAGGAAAATGCAGTCAAGCAAACACACAAAAACTTGCTTTATACCTTTCTCATAAAAAGCCGTGGTGTGTTCTTGTCCATTATCTCATTTGTTCTGACAACATCATTCTGTAAAAACTAATTACTACTTTGCCCTATTAGTCACAGTTCTCAAAGAATATTATTTCTGTCCTATTGATTCAAAGAAGCTACAAAAAGAAGGAAAGATTGATTTCACAGTCTTTACTTAAGCCAAACCTTCTTTTGTGTAAGGGCCTATAGCGGCTCTAGTAGGAGTGTTTTAAATAAAAACGGACTCTAACCTTATCTCTAAGCCATTATTATGATCTAAGAGCCTTTCTAGGTTGAGGCTTTGCCCCCATAGCACAGAAATCTCTTATGGTCTTTCTGCAACAAGGAAACAATAGAGCTTAGTGGCTATAATTCTATTTTTTAGTTTTGTTTTGTTGTGAGGGTGGGGAATGGAAGGGGAGTATTTTGTTAATTTGGGGAATTTCCAGTAAGTAAACTCACTTTACCAATGCAAATCATCAATTATTCTGTAGTCTTCGATCAGAGATTGTTACCATATTTGTGTCAAATACTCTATTAACAGTCTGGTGAAGTGTATGGACCCTTTCTTCAAATAATGTTTTAAAAGCAGAAAATAAAATATATAGGCTTGCAAAGGAAACCAATTAGATTGAACTATAAAAATGCATAATCAGTCATAGAAAACTGCTGGAAAATTGAGAGGGTAAGTGACCTGTCTAGGGTTATACAGGCAGTATGCCTGAGGGTCAGAAGGAAGTAGTAAGGGACTGCACCTAATTTTGTGTCTTCCTGATTTTGAATCTAGCTTACTATCCACTATTCTATATTGCTTGTCTATGACTCTACTTAGCAAGAAGAATTAGTTAAAATAAGCAACTGCCAAACAACATACTGGGGTGAGCTTCCCCGGAACCTCCTTCCAATTCATCCCTGAGGGCAGCATTTGTGGGACTTGTCCCAGACATGAAAATTCCTAGTTGAGACTGTCCTAGCTCTTCCTGTCAAGGGATAGTTCTCACCATTTTGTGCCATAGAAATAGGAAATACCTGATCCTCAAAGAAATATCTAGTTAATTTATTTCCCCATTTTCACCAAAAAAAAAGACAGATTTTTGTTTCATGATCAAATGAATTCCTACATCATTTCCACAGCAAATCATTTTTATTAGAAAAGCAGCAATCACAGTCATATGTCTTTACTTACTGATGACTGGGGATTATGCAAGTCCAGACAAGATGAAGTTGTATCATTTTCTCTGAAACTCCATAGGCTCTTAATTTCTCACAATTTTTTATCTTCCAAACTAGGGAAGGAGGTAACACTTTTAAAAAAATCACTATACATGCTTTTGAACATAACCAGAGTCAGTAATTAGACTCTAGATTTGATTATGAAATCAGCCTAAGGAGTTTTTGCAAGAATTAATTCCTGATTTTGCATGCCCCTACCCAACTTAAATCTACATTTTCATTTCATTTCATGGGCATTCACTGTCAATAAGTATGCAAATCTCAAAGGGGTTGGAAAGGAAAAGAATAGATATTCCTCTAGAAATGAGTCTCAGGTAAGGTATTTGAGTCATTACTAAGCTAAAATAACACTGAGAACTCCAGACTATCCCTTAATGCACAGCTGTGGTTTTCTTTGGGTTGGGTTGGATTCTAATGCCATCACCTGAAATAGAAATTCTTATTATAGTTACCTAAATGTCTCATAACTGACTCTCAGCTGGAGCTTCCAAAGCCTCATTAACCATCCATTAAAAATGTTAACCATATGGATAAAAAATATATTAATATCGCCTCATTAACATGTAGAAGACCTACAAAGGCATAAATTGACCATATTCATACCACCTCATTCAAATGCTAATTGTCCATCTTCTAGGATATATCTTCCTTACTGCTGACAAAAAAAGTTGTTCTAACTTTGCTTTGAAAGGACTAAATTAAAAAAAGAGTTCAAGCAATGACCATTTGAACCCAAATATGGGCTACCATCTTCAATCCCAACTAAAGAAGGATAGAGTTAAAAGTGTCTTGATGCCCCTATTCAAGGCATATTCTTGACAAATATAAAGCCAGTAAGCTATGTGGTTTCCATGAGCCACACAATTTTTATTTCTACAAAAGTTAGTAAAATGTTCAAGCTAATGAATATTAGAGATTGCAATTATGACCAATAACTTTGTTGGCAATAAGACCCACTCTCTCTCTCTCTCTAGGACCCTTACACTTGGAACTTAAAAGCTTTGAAAGTAGGCTAATTGTGGGAATATGAATGTATGTTCTATATAAAATCTATGTATCCTGTTTGATGTAGTAAAATACTTTATCACCACTGCCACTGTCAACAATAGCCATTTATTAGGCTACAACTCTGTGCAAGGTATTGTGCTATCTTTCTTGACTCTATTTTCCAAGTATATGCCTTCATAGTGAAACAAAATGTAATGTTTTTGAGCATCCTCAATTGGTGCTGCCTTTACACATACTGAAAGTATGGGTAGTAATCTTGCCTGGAAAGAATTTTTGTATGTCCTGACAGTATCACAATCTCTATATCAGAGTCTTGAGTACAGCCATATACCAAAAGAGCCCAAATTCCTAGTTTATTAGCCTTAAAAAAACATTATCAAAGAAATGGCCCATAGATGGTTAGAGTCTAATAATTATTTTTTTTAAATTGACAAATTCAATTCCCATGTGTTCAGTTTACTCTGATCAATTCCACAGTCACAAGTAGCTGCCCTATGAATATGCTGTTTGTCACAAGGAAGGTCCAACGAAAGAGTTTAGATTATCGGGTCCAAATCATTCCCAACTACCAGTGAACCAATTTCAAATTCACTCCCTACTGAGGGAAGGTGAGTTGGAACCTATCTTTTCATATAAAACACACAATTGCATATTATATTGTCATGATCTTATTTTCATAACCTAAAATCAGTGCATATCATGGGACAAAATAAATCTTTTTTGACAAGTGAATGGGAGAGAATATTTGAAGTTAGGATTCTAGGGCAGAGCTTCTTAAACCGTGGGTCGTGACTCCCAAAATTTGGCAGCAGTAAAAGGTTTCTGAGCAAGCAATGACCAAAAATTAATTCAAAATCAAAAGCGTAATGAATGCAAGATGTTTCTGGCAGTACTTGTCCTTCTTGCATCACGCAACTTAACTGCAGCCTTGGTTGGGAAAACAAAGCATGGGCACTTAGTTCAGTGCAAGCCCTCAGGCCACACGATGCTAACTACTCTGCCAACTGCAAAAAGGGGTCATGAGAGGAAAGAGTTTAAGAAGCCCTGTCTAGGGAGATCCAAGTTATAAGATGGCCATATTCATAATAAATCAGCCATAAGTGGTATTCTACTGGTCTGTTATTGATCCCGAACCTTTAAAACTGGGTTTGTAACATTGTGGCTATAGTCAAATACACTCTGAAGGCACACTAATACCTTAATAAAACCTGTATTTTTGAAATGGGCAAAGCTGATTGGAAGACAAAATGATTCGATGGTATGGGAAGAAAATGGTAGTTAGCTAAGTTGTTCAACCTTTAAGACATCTTGTTAAATGATTATAGTGGCAAGATTTTTCACAGAATGAAGAATCCTCCAATGATGATGAATCACAAGCAATTTATCTAGTCCATAAATTCAGAGTTTTGCATATTAGATATCACAGAGTGGGATGATCAGCTCTGTAGCCAAGTTCTTCTGCCAAATTCTGAAAATGAAAATTCAGACTATATATTTACATTCCTTTGGGTTTCATCAGGATAAGAATCTAGTCATCTGATTAAAACAGGCTATAGATATATCTGAAGAGACTCAACATAAAAAACTTTTTAGTTTTAGTTTATTGTTTCCTTTTAATGTTTTCTAAACATATTCTATCAGAAAATATTGGTCAAGGCTTCTATAGCTTCTATACTCAGGGCTTTGATTTTTCAGGGTTCCATTATTAATTTAATTTTATTATTATTTTACATTTGTGTAGTGACCTTCCTCTTATGAGTCAAAAGAGTCAAAAAAGGTTACCTTTTGTCTATTTCATATATGGCCTCATATGTATCTAAAGGGTTGGTGGTGTTCAGGGAGGACTAGCACCTCTAATGGGAGGGCTTCCCAAGCCCTTTTCAGGGCTGTTCATCTGCTTTCCATGTCTGTCTTTCACCCAGCTCTCACCTTTGGCTTCAAGAAACTGTAGCATTTGCAGTGGCTACACCCTGGTAAAAACTATCTCGGCAGATGGACTGAACCAGGTTGAGTGTAATTGATGGTAATTGACCTCATCATGTGTTAGGGGGATGTCTATCCCAAGCATGTAAAGGCTTTCCCTGGCAGAATGAGCAGATGAAAATAATTTGCTCCAATGGTCATGAAGGTGACTGAAGCAGGCTATATAGAGGGCTTAGAGCTTGGTTGTCTTGCCATTGGACTTGGACAGCTCTAGAAGACAGAATGAGGATGACAACTTTGTACAACTCTGCCTGACTTAGATCCAATTCACATGCAAATCAAGACATTATCCTATGATGTCATTGGTTCTCTTCAAAACCAAAGAGAAAGTAATCTTGAATGCAAGGACTACTTTGCATTTGTCTTTTTATCCCCCAATACTTAACATAGCATAGCCTATAATAAATAAAAAATGTTTTTTGGTTGATGATTAATTGAATGGTACAAAATCTTCTCAAACTGATAATATCCAAATATTCTTCCATTAGGGAAATAAAAAAGGTACAAAGATTTTTTTTTGTTATTGTTTATTATTTAGTCATTTCAGTCATGTCCTGACTCTTCATGACACCATTTTGGGATTTTCTTGGCAAAGATACTAGAACAGTTTGGCATTTCCTTCTCTAGTTCATTTTACAGATGAGGAAACTGGGGCAAACAGGGTTAAGTGACCTGCCCAGGCTCACACAGACAATAGGTTTCTGAGGCCAGATTTAAATTCAGGAATGTGAGTCTTCCTGATCAGATTCAGCACTCTATCCACCATGCCCCCTAGCTGCTATTCAAAAGTGGGGTGGGCCTGCCTGGAGAGGTAGGGAAGTTCTCCATTAATAGAAGTTTTTAAGTGAATGACAGATTATGACTTGTCAGGTTTCTTGGGCAACTACTTTTTGAGTTAGATGGCTTTTGAGATCTCTTCCAACTCAGGGATTCTGTGATACTTTGCACAAGATTCTTACTACAAGTAATCAGCCTATGAATCCATTCCAGTTCATAGGTGGAAGGAGCAGCCACAAGTATTCTATGATGTAAATCCTAAAATACCATTTCCCTCACCCTGTGGAAGAGTCTTTTAATCCCACTTTTAAAGAATTGTTCTACTATACTTTGCTCAAATAAAAAAAATAGGACAACTGATATAGAGTTATTATCCATTATTAACACTTTAATGTGACTCTTTTGTAACAGGATAGGTCTTTGATGGATCCCTTTTGAAAATAGATATATGAACAGTAAATTCTAATAATTGAAGAGTGAATAGATATATCTAATCTCCCTACTACTGGCTGTTTTCTAGCTGCCTACAAATTTGCCTATATTTCCTCCATTCTTAAAAACAGAAAAAGAAAAAAAATTGATCCAACCATCCCCTCCAGCTATCTTGTCTTCACTTCATGGCTAATCTACTTAAGAAAGAAGTTTTTGATTTTTACTTTTAGTCCTCTCATTCTCTTCTAAATCTTCTGGAGTTGGTTTCTGATCTTATTATTCAACTGAAATTGTTTCTTCCAAAGTCACCAATAATTTAATTGCCAAATCTAACTTTTTTTTCTCTATGCCTCATACTTCTTGACCTTTCTTCAGCTTTGACAGTCAGTGGTCAGTGGTATCAGAGGCTGCATATTGACCTAGAAAACCACAAATAACATTATCTATATTGCACTGTATTTTTTATTTATTTTGTTAAATATTTTCCCAATTACATTTTGTTCTGATTTGGGCTACTCCTGAGGCATATCCATTCAGTTTGACACCCATCTTGCTCTTTGATAGTCTATCTTCTCTAGGATCTCATGGTATAGCCATCTCCTGGTTCTTCTCCTACTTGACTTCTCAGTATCCTTTGCTGGATCTTCACAAAGGTTAAGCTCAATACCCGAGGGTATTCACCAAGGCTCTTCCTGTGCTCTCTTCTCATTTTCCCTTTATATGATCTCACTTGGTGCTCTCAACAGCTCCATGTATTCAATTATCATATCTATGAAGATGATTTTGTGGCCTTTTTATCCAGTCCTAAATCTTCTCCTGACTAATCTCATATTGCCACTGGTTATTGAACAAACTAGGTATACCATAGATATTTCAGATTCAATGTATCCAAATAAAACTCGTTATCTTTTCTCTCTCCAAATTTGCCTTTAACCTCATCTTCAGTATTACTGTGGAGGGCACTGATATCTTAAAGTTACACAGGCTCACAATGTAGGTATCAACCTCAACTCTTTAGTCTCTCCCATCCCACATATTCAGTCTGTTGCCAAGTCTCACCGTTTCTATCTTCAGATCTTTTACATACAACCCCCTCTCTCCACTCACTTGGCCAATAGCTCAGGGCAAAGCCTCCTCATCTCATGCCTGTACTATTGCAATAAGCATCTGGTCTGTATTTCTGCCTCAAGTCTTTCCTGACTCTACTGCATTCGCTGCTAAAGTGTTCTTCCTAAAGTAACCATGACACCCTCCTATTCAGCAAATTCCAGGGACTTCCTATCACCTCCAAGATCATATAGAAAATCTTCCGTTGGGCTTTGAAAGTCCTTCAGAACCCGATCCCTTCCTAACTTTTCAGTCTTCTCATACTTGAAGCTACTCTTTGTGCTCCATAATCTAGCAACATTGGCCTTCATGCTGGACCTCATACATGACATTAGCCATGCCTTTCTATTGACCATCTCCCATGCCTGGAATGCTCTCCTGACCTCTACCCCCTCACTTCCTTCAAGTCTCATCTCTAATCCCAGATTCTGCCAGAGTCCTTTCTCGCTCACTCCTTCCCACTGCTAGTGCCTTCCCTATAAGACTTGATCCCATCTATTGTATATATAAGCGTGGGTATGCTGTTAAATGTTTAACAACTGGTTCTCTGAGGGGGAAAGAAATGCATGTATGGCACACTTTCAAGTTTAGTCTGAAACATTCACATTCTCTCTATCACTTGCTTAAGTCTACACAACCAACAAAGCCCTTTAAAAAAAAGCCCTTGATCCATATAGTGTTTGCTGATTTCTGAGATGTAAATGCTCATACCAGATGAATTTACAATCAGCTTTCTCCAACCAGGAAGAGCTGGCTCCAGTATATCATTGTATAGTTCATGCATTCACATGTTGTCTCCCCAATCAGAAATGTGAATTTCTTGAGGTCAGGGACCAGTTTTTTGCCCTTTTTTTCTGCCATGCCTACATTTCTTTCCCTTCAGAGAGCCAGTTGTTAAACATTTTACAGCATACCCCTGACCATACATACAGTAGATGGAAGAGAGTCTCATAGGGAAACCACTAATGGTGGGAAGAAATGAGAAAGGATTGTTGCAGAAGCTGGGATTTGAGTTGAGACTTGAAGGAAGTCAGGAGGAAGAGGTCAGAAGACAGAACATTCCAGGCATGGGGGATGCTCAGTGGAAAGGCATAGCTAGAGTCATGTGTGCGGTCCAGCAAGAGATACTTAGCACAGTGCCTGGCACATAGTAACCATTACTAAGTGTTTGCTATTGCTTTTCAAGTTGATGATAAAGCTAATGATGATATGATACATACCTGGGTGGTGGCACTAACTATTTGGGGCAAGATACCACAAGCAAAGGGAACAGGAAATCACTTAGGTGAAAACTGACCTACTTAAGAATTTCACCTAGAGCCAGGCCTACTAATGTCTTCAAAGGCTCTTGGTGATGAAAGGAGAATCAGTCCAGTGTAGTAAGAACCAGGATAACCATTGAAAAGTAGAGAGATTAAGGGATCAGTGCTTCTCTTATTTACCATCTCTAGAAGCCAATGAACGGTCACTCTAGCAGGATCATGAATTTAGGGCTGGGAGGGAGCTTAGAAATCATCCTACTTTCTACAAAGATACTGTCTGGGGGATTGGACACAGACTCAAACCTCACTTCTTCAACTTCCTGCCTGGGCAACTTGGGCAAAATAATTCCTTTGGGACTGTTTTCTCATCTAATAAAGGAAAGCATAGGACTATACACATGATCTCCAAAATCTCTTTCCGCTCTCAATTTGATGATCTAATTCAAGCTCCTCTTTTTGCAGATAAGGTAACAACAATAAGTTAAGTATCTTACACAAAGTCATACAGAAAGAAACTAGTAAAAACTGGAATTCTGACCATAAGTATTCTGATTCTGGATCCAGTGCTCATGCTATTATATTGTATTTTTGGATGACTCAATAATAACAATGAAAATGAAGGTCCTACTCATCCAGTTCCGATACAATAATATTAAAACTCCTAAATTCCATGAATAATCCTCTGTAACTCACCATGAAACTTTCCACAATTTGAATATTAGAAATGAGTTTTAAAAAAAACAAAGCAACCAGGATTAGAAGGAACGCAGAAAGCTAGGAAACAATTTTTATAGCCAGTGTTTCTGATAAAGGCCTTATTTCTCAAATATATAGAGAAATGAGTCAAATTTATAAGAATGTAAGTCATTCCCCAATTGATAAACGGTCAAAGGATATGAACATGAAGTTTTAAAATGAAGAATTTAAAGGTATCTTTAGTCATATGAAAAATGCTCTAAATCATTATTGACTAGAGAAATACAAATTGAAACAACTCTGGGGTACCACCTCACAGCTCAGGTTGGTTAATATAAGAGAAAAGGGTAAATGATAAATGTTGGAGAAGATGTGAGAAGATTGGAACACTTGAAGGAATTGTGAATTAATCCAACCATTCTGGAGAACAGTTTGGAACTATGCCCAAAGGGTTATAAAATTGTGTATACCCTTTGATCCACCAATACTACTGTTAGGTTTATATCCCAAAGAGAAAATCAAAAAGAGAAAAGAACCTATAAGTACAAAAATATGTATGTCACTTCTTTTTGTGATGGCAAAGAATTGGAAACTGAGGGAATGTCTATCAATTGGGGAAAAAAAAGTTGTGGCACATGAATGTAATGGAATACTACTGTGCTTTAAGAAACGATGACAGAAGGATTTCAGAAAAACCTGGAAAGACTTACATGAGCTGATGCTGAGTAAAATGAACAGAACCGGAACATTGTACACAGTAACAGCAACGTTGTGTGATGATCAACTATGATAGACTTAGGTCTTCTCAGAATTACAACGATTCAAGACAACTCCAAAAAACTCCTGGTGGAAAACGTTATCCACATCCAGAGAAAGAACTTGTGGAGTCTGAATGCAGATCAAAGCATGCCACTTTTGCTTCCTTTGGGTTTTTTTGCATTTTTTTTCTGTTTCTTCTTTCACAACATCATCAATGCGGAAATAGGTTTAACATGATTAACATGTCTAACCTATGTTAGATTGCATGTCATCTTAGGGAGAGGGAAGAACAGGGAGGGAGAATTCAAAGTCATATAAAAATGATGTTGAAAAATTATCTTTACCTGCAATTGGGATGAAATAAAATAAAATTTATAATAAAAAGTGAAATTGAACAAAGTTATCATTTAGAATGCATGTGTCTTTTCTTACACATAAGGTCCTATGCTAGTTTTTATCCAAAAGTATAATCATTTGTTAATTTAATTAAGACTGTGCCATAATGAAACCTTTTATGATGACATGGAATACCAGTCACTCGGTGGGCATTTGTTGGGTGCCTATTGTGTGCCAGGCACTCTTCTGGGTGTTAGAATGCAAGGACAGAAGTGAGACTATTCCTGATCTTAGGGAAAGTATATGCTACAAATTCATTAAGTACCTGTGACAACACTAGCTGGGACCTTGATTCCCCTTTTTGGTTGAAGTGGGGTAAGAGAAAACAAATATGCATTATACTGTTCCTGCACTGTGCTAGGAGCAGCAGCCCAGTCCATGGAACCTAAAGGGGGAAAATAAGTCATTGGAGCTCCCTCTCTATTTTTCACTTGAGCACAAAGCAGAGGGTTCATATCCTACCTACGTGAACCTAAGCCCCATTATTGGGTTTTGTGGTAGGAGCAATATCCTAACCCCTGGCTCCATGAAAGTTAGGGAAGGTTTTTTGTTTTATTTTGCTTTGGTTTTTTCCTTAAAAGGTATTGAGACATTCCTTGAGACTTAGTTGGCTCAGGGAACTAAAGGTTCACCCTGTTGGTGTTACTTCCTCCTTACTTGAGTAAAAAGCAGCCCATGAGGCATTAACAGTTAACTGCTGTTGAATGACCTAAATTGTCCTATTTTGATCAAGTAGCAAACTCAAAATTCTGTGGAACTGACCTGAGTCAGGTACAGCCAAGAATGGCTGCCCTTTCAGTTTTATTTCTTTCCTGAGTTTAGGTAATCAAGCAATGATCCTGAGGTGGATAATTCCAGATTTGGAGGCAACTTCACAAGTTCTAGAAGAGCTCCTGAATCTTCAATTGGAACCCAGTATACTTTAGAAAGTGCTCCCACAATTACTATTGCATTTTTTTTTTGGAGAAGATGACTACTGAAGAAAAAGTTTGAGTTTGAGTTTGAGGCCCCAATCTTAGTTCTGAGGTACATACCATAAGAAACCACCATTTCAAGCATTAAAAAATATATGATGCCCATATGTGCTAAAAAAGAAAGCTATTTCCAATCTGACCTGATTTTTAAAGAGAAGGCTAATAGGAGAAAATGCCTAAGGCTCTTTGTATACTAGGAACTGAGTAGAAGGGCCATTTTTGCTTTTTAGACCTTTTCATTCTTCATAGAAACACAAAGCCTTATATCAACCCCCAGGATATGTCACTCCTGCTCACACTACCCCACAAAGCTAGCATCTTTTGCCCATAGCAAGTATCCAATGAGGAATTTCCACATCAGTTGAAATGATCTGCTCAGAGCTGAAGGTTTTAGAAAAACAATTACTTTGCTAAAAATGTACTTGATGACCTTCAGGTAAAAATAGCCCACAAGAAGGTGTGGGCAGAAGGGAGTAAATTTTCAAAACCAACCTGCTCAAGCCATGGAGAAGTAGACCATTCCTCATACACTCCTTGTCAAAAAGGTCTAGATTTTCTTGGAACATGGCTAATGCAGAAATTTTGCATGTATGTCTACACATATTTGTAATGGATTTTATTTTTCTTGCCTTCTCAATGGGTGGGGGAGGGGGAGGGATAGAATTTGGAAATGAAAATGAAATTTAATTAAAACAAACAAAAGGCCTAGAGCAGGTAAGTATTGGTGGCAAAGGGAAGGGAATGGTTAACTCAGGCCTATTTGTCCACAACACTTGGAAAGCCAGCTGTGGTCCAAGGCTGTACCTAATGGATAAAAAGTGAAGGACATAGTGGCTTTATCCTTGGGAGATTTCATTTTGCTTGCTTCATTATGTCTGAAGCAAGCTAGTTCTTCATCATTTGTGCCATTCCATTTCTCAACCAGAAGCTAGTCAGGAATAAAATATAAATGCTTTCTACCTCTTACCTCTGCACCAAAGAGCAGTTCCAAGAAAGCTTTGCATTAGGAGATCCATAGGATATAGAAAATAGACATCCTTGTCCAGGAAGCCTGGGGTAGTACAAACAGGAAATGAAAATAAGTGAAATAGACAGACAACCAGGCAGAGATGGAAACAGAGATAGAAAGGAGGTTGACAACATGAATTCTCCTTTTCAATGCAAAACCTAAAGAGAAACGACAATTATTCCCCCCCACCACCAGGCAAAAAGATAACTAGCTTGCAAAGTGGCTTTCTTTGCAAGTATTGGCAGACAAGACAGAAATTAGATTTTTTTTTTTGTAATGTAACCTGTGATACAGAAGCTCACTCAGGCTCTGGGAATAAACAGGCTGTGTTCAGTTTCAGAGGTTTTTCAAACACTGTCTCCATTTGGCTTTTTATTGCACACCCTCCCTGCTGAGTTTCCGTGGAAAATCTCAGAATATACTCAGCCTACATCTCTATTTATATTGGCAAAAGTGCCTCCAGTTCCTATGCAAGCATTCAAGGTGACGGCATATTAAGCAGAAGATAGCTATTGTTTCATCCTGGAGAAATGCAAAATAGTATAAAGAATTTACAATAACCTATGAATAATTCACATAATTTTTCTACCTTTACCAGTGACTTCTACCTTTATTCTAGGTGCCTAGATGGGCCTGGCCTTTACACTTCTTATACTTCACTCCCTTTCATGTACTCTTTGATCCATCAACACTGCTTGCCTTCTTGCTATTCCTCACACATGACATTCTATCTACTGAAACTGTTGCTTTTCACTGGCTGTCCCCCATGCCTGAAAAGCTCTCATTCATCACCTCCACTTCCTGAGTTCCCAATTCCCTTCAAGATTCAGCTCAAATCACTTTTGCCTAAGCGTTTCCTAATGCCCAAATTGTATATACTTTCTGACTCAATGAAACCACTGTTAGGCATGTACCCCCAAGGATTTCAAAGACAGAAAGAAAGGTCTCAAACCAAAACATTTATAGTCACACTTTTTTGTAGCAAAAAGCTGGAATCAAAGTAGACAATAACTATGAATTGGAAAAGAGATAAACAATTTGTAGTATATGACTACAGTGGAATTAATGATTGTTCTATAAGAAACCATGAATATGATAACTATAGAGAAGTATGAGAAGACTTATGTGAACCAATGCAAAGTAAAAGAAACAGAATCATGAAAATCATATACAATGAAAGTACAAGGACAAAGAGATAACTGAAACTGAATGCTGTACAATTATAATGATCAAACTTGGCTCCAAAGGAAACACATGACAAGACACCTCCCTTGCTTCTTTGCAGAGATAAAAGATAAAGACAAAGTTGTAGAATATGACAGATGATATATATTTTTGATGTGTTCATTTTGCTATTTTTTCTTTATTTTTGTTATACAGCATGGGTCTCTGGTAAGAGAAGGATACCTAGAGAAATGTACATGATATAATAACTAAAGATATCAATATTTAATTTTAAAAATAAATGTATAAATGAAGAGACAGGAGAAAACACTGTCACCCTGCCCCTTTGCCGAGGTGGGAGGCCCAAAAGTATATGTTCAGACTTCTTCAATGATTTTTGATGATCAATTATGCTAATTTTTAACTTTCTCTTTTTTGTCTTTAAAAAAATACTATTTTATGTAAATTCACTCTTGTAAGCAGGGAAGAGGAGAAATACTGGGAGAAACTATGGTGATGTGAAAAACAGTATGGGGGGGGAAAAAAAGAAAGTTACCTGATAAATGTATTATATATTTAAAAGGAATAGCAAGTTGTACAAGCTGTACGTAATAGATTTGCAGCTTCATGTACAATCATTTTTTCTATTCTATTATGGAAATGCTTGTTTTATTTCTTAAATTCAGAATAAAATAAATATTTTAATATCAATAGAAAAAACATTAAAATAAAAATATCAACATATTTTTTAATGTTAAATTGAAATTAGTTGAAATGGAATTGAATATTTTTTGACAGAGCAGTTACAGCTCTACCTCTACACGTTTGGAACCAGCCACTCAGCATGTAAGAACTTGGTGCCCAAACATTTTTCAGGTACCACCTGGCTAAGACACAGCAACATTTTATCTTGTTTATACCCCCTTGGCCCTAGGTCAGAGAACAGGCAACTTCGATGTGTCTCTGCCCAAAGGCTGACATTACAAACTCCATGTTGGGAAAATTTGTGGCTGTACAGACTTGCCCCTGCTTCTGCACCAAGGCCACTTCTAAGTCTTGTTTCCTGTCTATGCTAAAAAACAAAACCGACTCTCCCCACACCCCAAAAATAAACCAAACAAACAACAAACTCTTTTGTTGGATATCTCTAATCCATCTGCAACAGATGTGTGGGCTATCCTGTGTAAGCCAAGTATAAGGGCTCTGAGCTTCAATATGCAGTCAATCAAATAATCCCCAAATTGCTTTTATTTTTTCAAGTATATGTATGTATGCAT